>CAJHQP010001174.1:0-127675 GCA_905132765.1 Moricandia arvensis | reverse complement strand
CGACACCCTCTAGTGACCCATGAAGCAATCGGTAGTCCATCCCATACTTCCTTGACACATCCATCACACTAGCCTTCCGAACAGAAAGGGAGGAGCAAAGCCTGTCCCAGAAATCCATAATGGAACGGCAAATCAAGAAACCAGAGCCACCTTCTCTACCGTTGAGAAACAAGAGATGTGCGTAGCGCTGAAGTGAATAACGCCATGAAGGAGATGAGTGTTGCCCTCAAGCTGAGAGTAAACCCAATCCTCTGTGTCCAGAGCCAAGCTGCACCACTTGCAATTAATGCCTTCGAACAAGTTCTGAGTATAACCACACCTCGAGCAAGACTTTTGCAGCTCAATGTTGAAGCTCTTACTGTCTCCTCCTGATCTTATGAGGAAGTGGTACCTCTTTTTACACATTGGATGGCTACTCCAACCTTCAAAATCACAACAACAACAAAAAAGGTTTTGCTCAGTGTATGCATTCAACCTATGGATGCACGATTTTAAAAAAAAAGTTTTAAACTTTTCTCAAAGAGGAATCTGGGCATTACCAACAACTTGGCAGTGGTCACAGTAAACGGATCTAGAGGATCTGGTTACATCCTCTTCCACAACATCAACGGAGATGAGTCTGGAGGAGAGATCTGAACCGTCCGTGGAATCACTATGTCTGAGAAGGATCTGCCAAGTCCTCAAGCTGGAGAAGAGCGTGGTGGTAGGGAGAGTAACACGGGTGTGGCTCGCGAGGAAGGATATCACTCCATCGCGGAACGGCGAGGCGCCGCATCTCATCTCTTCCGCCGGGAAGGTGGAGAAACGGTAGAGATGAGCAGAGATTTTGTTGCTATGCTTAGATCTCTTGGCCTTCCGACAGACATCCATCACCGCCATGACTGTAAGAAGCTTTTAGTTTAACACTAACGACAAAGCCAAATTTGAAAATAAGACTGTAAACACAGAGAGAGAGAGACAGACAGAAGAGGAGACAGAAAAGAGTGTTTTTGGTGAGAGTTTTGGCGGAAAGATTTTCCCTCTCAAAATTGAGGATTAGGGTTTTTGTTTGTTGTGGAGGAATTTTGACCAAAAGTTTGACCTCTTCTGAAGGGAGAAGATGAAAGAGAAAGGTGGGTCCTACTTATTGAGGCGGTTTTATATTTTCTTTTTCTACACGCTTTATGTTTTTTTATTTTTTTCTATTTTTCCCTTTTTCTTGTTTTTTAATAAAGTAAACAATCATATCCATTCCCGATCGACTCCTACAAGATTTCTGGTAAATATATAATTCAAATATCTAGCTTTTTAAGAAAAAAAGAACATATTTCCCAAGTTTTTGTCTTATAAGGTTTCATTTATGTTTTTAAATTTGAAAAGTTGTAAAATTTATTATGTCTGTTTGTATACTAAGTTAATCATCTCAACTAGGCTTAACAATAATAAATATGATTATTACCTTACCTTATAAGTTTAAGTTTTACTAAATCAGCACAGTTGTCCCATTATTCATAAAATATTATTTTTTGTTACGTATTGTGATCTTAAATAAGCCTTATGTTCTTATCTAATCTTGACTGTTTCTTTCACCTAATTAGTATTCAACCGATTCAAATTTATCTCCTTTTTGTTAAAAAAAAACAAATATTTATCTCCTTTCTTGCTAAAAGAAAATGTAAATCCATTGACCCCCAAAAAGAAACAAAATTAAAAGACCTCATAAACTAATTGTTCCACACCAAGAAAAAGAGCACTTTTATTACGTTTTGCAACGTCTCCTTTATTTCATTCGACAGAGCAACCAACTCAGAAGAAGAAGCGAAAATTAGAGAGAGGAGTGTCTCCTTCCGCGCAAGCGCGGTGCACACGTGTCATCCGATCAACGGACTTACAAATCCCACTGCATGACCAATCGAAGGACGCAGCGCACACGTTCCCTGCCTGCGCTTTCCACTGACAATCAGGTGGCGTCCCACAACACATGGACCTCTCGTCCACATGCTCCACCTCTAACCCTAGCATCCACGCTCCTAACGACACGTCCTCGTTCGCGTACCTGTGCAGTATTCCCCTATGTCCAGTCCACACAAACACCATTACTTGTCCCTATAGGCTACAACATGAACTTATAAGATTAATTAAATGTCACTCACTGGTTAGTAGAGATGTACGCAGCTAAGTCTTTTGAGATTGCGTAGATCTGTCCTGTCGCATGCCTGAAGTACTTGTTCCCTTCTTCTCCAAACTTCCAGAACTCTGGCTCGTGGTACTTCACTCCCCTGGTTTTATTATACATTTTTCAGACATCCAAATTATATGTTTTTTTGTTAGTAATTAATAAAAGAATCTTACTTTTGTGAAAGAACCGGACCGGACTTCATGCATCCTATGTAAACCCTCGGTCTTGATTGGTATCTTGCAAGTGTTGTAACGAGCATTCCTAAGTTGACATGAACATCGTCGTCTACCTTCACGTAGAACTCTGCGTCCCATATTGCTGCTGCTGTTGAGAAGTAGAGTCTTGTCTTTGTAGAGAGCTGGTGATACCCTTCAATGTGTTTTAGTCTCAAGAAATCTTTATGCTCCGAATCTTCTTCGTCGATGCCTTTGTCTAATACTCCTCCTGGTGTTGCACTGTGTCCTATCACAAACCTGACAACAACAACAACAAACAAACTTTAGATGACTGGCTTTTTGGGTTCTGTTCATTGATTCTTCATGTGGCTTACTTCACAACCTTACAACAATCCCTTTCTCTTTCTCGATTTTCTTCAGCTTTTCTCCTGTTGGCATCCATGTCTGCCTCACCGAGTCTCGTCTTTTCTTGCTGCTGAATGCTGTGTTGATGCCTATCACTGCAAACGCTTTCTGCACACTCTGGTTTTTCGCACTCTTTTCACTCCAGAACTCACTGTTTCTATGACTGGTACGTCCTGCTGCTAACTCCAGCTCCAATGTTGACATTGTTCTCTCCAATGCTCTACACATTTCATAAACACTTTTTTACATTCTCTGTCTTAACCATAACAAAAAGATTGGACTATTACTTTACTGCTTCATGGGTTTTTGATACTTCTCCTATTATGTCTCTTGATTTGCTTTCTATCAATTTCTGATCACCAAAAGAGAAAAAAGATTGTGATTAGTGAGTACATGCATAAGCAGGTATTTGATCATGTAAAATTTTAATAAGGATAGTAGAGAAGGGGGTTATTACGCGTTTGTGTTCATCGCAGTCCTTTTGAACTTCTAAACGTTTGGACAAATGCTTTGCGAGATGTTGATCCTCTTCTTCAGACACGTATGAGCGACTCAAAGATCGACTCATGAAGAGTGAGCCTGCAAGAAAGCTGGCGAGGCACAACACTATTATGGCTTTACCTGAAGCAGCTTTGGGCCTCATCTCTTAGTCCTTAATCTGCAGAACATCGTATAAGCTGATCATGATGATGTATTAATACTTGTCTGTGCATTTACATCACAAGCCTAAATGATCATGAAATTTTGTGTATACATATGTTATATGCTCATGAGGATATGCTTGAAATATCTAAATAAAATCCCAAATAAAATCCTCTATACATTTCTAATATGATCAGATACATGCCATTTTGCAGGAGATTTGTCAGAGTCAAGAACATTATATATGGACGGAAAGCTATACATCAAGGAACTCAAATGTTAGATAAAATTTTGCACAGCTTCTTATGTGTATAAACTCCGGTTTAATAACAATAGATCAATTTAACAAACTCAGACTCTTAAGATTGATGATTGAGAATCATGAACATACCTCTATAAGCGCCTGTGACGCACCGAAGGGACTGAATATGAGAGCTGTCAGATTAAGAAACAAGTTCTGAAAGCTCATGAGATGTTATTTATATAAAAGGATCACAAGAATGTAGTTGCTGAACGACAACGGCGTTGATGTTTTGCTTCTCTCTCTCTCTCTCTCAATCTGTCTGTCTTGTCATGCAATGTGCATGTCCCAACTACATTCTTGCAACAACTTAGGCGCTTAGTGTGTTGCGTTCACAACACATGACTCAAGTTCTTGAACAGATAAGCGTGAATGTGGTACAGACGTTACACCATATGTAAATGCTTATAAGAATTACGTCAAAACTATAACAGTTCTCTTCTAAAGTTTAATGTAATTGTGAAATAGTAATTACAAGTATTAACATATGCTGTAAGAACATCAAGTTACATCTCTACAAATTTTAAAATATATGCTGTAATAACATCAAGTTACATCTCTATAACAGTACACACTCCCTGTAACATGAAGTTACATCTCCAGTTAAAAGTTTAAAACCAATACGTAGGTCTGTTAAAGTGAGTCGGTCCATTTTGCAGAGGTTAAAAACATTCTTGAACCAAGCTGCAAGAAAGTCTATCGAACTTAAGGAACACGTTAGATATGTTTTGTTCAGTGAAGCTGAAGCATAATGAACATACGGAGTTATATGTGATTTATCTTTTCAATGCTCAAATAACAATAACTCAAATATTTCCAGTGGCGAAGACACTATTATCCATTGAGATTGACGCGGCAATGGAGAAGTGTGTTGTGTGGACCTTCTCTGTCTGCCAGGAATTACAGCCAATGATGCTTACCTCACTATATCTTTTAGCTTATGATGTCAATATATATCTGTATATGTGTATTGACCATGTCTCTCGAACTTCAAAGGTGTGACATATAATTGGTTTGCGGAATTATCATAGCCTCAAAATTCAAAACATGTTGCTGTTAAACGCATCAATTGGCTAACGTTGTTTTAAGCAAAATAGCGGTTTGAATTAGGTTTGGAATTGGTTCGAATCATTGCGGGTTTGGTTTATGTTTGAGTTCGGATATCCATTTTAATTATGTACATTTTTGACAAAAATCCAAATATATTTAAGTCCTCGAAATCCAAAAAAATAATAATATAAACATAAAATTTGAATAATGTAAGATTAGATACTTAAATTTAAATAAAATAGATATTTTCAGTATTTTAATTTTTTTTGTTATTTTAGATATTTACTTGTGACTACTTTGATAATTTTAGATATTTTAATATTTTTGAATCTAATAAATATGAAATTTAAAATAATTAATATATTTGAGTATATAATTGTGATTTAGATATTTTCGATATCTAGAATATTTTAGTTTGGATCGGATTCGGATATGCTTATCTAGATATCAAAATTTTAGATTCATCTGAGTAATCATTTTTAGTTTATGTTTAGTAATACTTTCAAATCAAGTTCGGTTCGGTTCTTCAGATCCACATATTTTACCCAGACTTACTTTCTTCTACTAAGATTAAGCAAAATAAAATAAATCTAAAACAAATATTATGGTCTTATTTTACGTACATAATTGTTGGACTATACTTTAAGTATACCAATAAAAATGGTTGAGCCTCGTGTCAATTTTATTAGGCATATTGTAAAATCGACGTAGTCTATAGCCAATAACATGTACTTTCTTATAAAATGTTTTTGGTAAATATAATAAAACACGATAAAATTGAGTGAAAGGGGTTAGAGTTGCGTCGAAAATAATTTAACCTCTTCACTCTGAACCTGAATTATGTTTTCAATCGATTTCGCAAATTTTATTTCCTTTTAAAGCTTTTATTAGGAGTTTTCATGTGCCATGCGCCAAAATGATAATTTTAAATATAATATTTTTATTTTAAATAAAATTTTAGTTTGCATTTAAACATTAATATTTTTTGTTTAAAATTATCGGTTTGGAAAAACTAAAATAATAAATGCATTCTTGTAATTTTATTCCTTTTGATCTGTTTTAACAATTTCAATTTAATTTATTTAGATTCAAATAAATTTAATATTATATTTTATAAAAAATAATTTATATTGTATTATATTTAATCAATATATATTTAAATGTGTCTTTATTGAGATATATAAATTCTAATAATATAATATGTATGCGCCACACACATAAATAATAATTTTAAATATATATATATATATATATATATATATATTTAAAAACTTAGTTTACATTTGAAAATTATTTTTTGTATTTTAACTTCATTGGTATATAAAAAGTAAAATCATAACATATTATTTTGTACTCTTATTTCTTTTAAGTTAGTTTAACTATTTCAATTTTATTTTATATAAATTTAGTAGACTTAAGTATAAAATAAAAATTAATATTATATATGCTTATTTTTAAAATATGTTTCTAAACAACTAGTTTTAAATATGTTTATATTTAAATATTTAGATTCTAATCAACTTTAGATTTTGAGTTGTTTTAGTTAAAATTTATAAACTGTTAAAAGTTATTTTGTTGATTAGTAAAATTACCTTAATGTTGATGTATAAGTTACTAATCATTACCTTATTTAAAAATATTATCAAAATATAATTTTTATAAGGAATATTGTCTATATCATAATCAGGTTAATGCCATGTAATATTTTTGTAAAGCAATGTCATCATTTTTTTTGATGAAATTGAATGTGGTTATAACACATGTCAAAATCACTTCTCAAATAATGTCTAGAGGATGAATTCTGAATTTTCTAGCAATTTGATTTTGTTTCTAATTCTAGGTTTGATATGAAAACTCTGTAATGAAAAATAATACTTGGCTAAACTAAAGATCTAACTTTGTGTGTGGCGCTTTTCACCTTAGTTTCTTTAATTCATAACCAATCATGATTATTTGTTGCCTTCATGTACAAAAGCCTCAACCATGGTCAAATTCGGCAAGGTACGAAATTTTTAATTTCTAAAAACATTTTCATTCCAACATTTTAGTTCATATTATTCAGCAGTTGCACAGAGAGAATTTCAATTCACTAATACAAAAGTTTAAAATAAATGAACTAAAAATGAGCTGATAAAAAAAATTACTGTGTAAATACATTAAATTGTTTTCCCTGGAGTTAAAAAAATTAGTGTTCGAACACACTAATTTTCAAACGATTGTGACACTGGCACATCAGCATTCTAATTTTAAATGATCGTGAGACTACAACGTGTCAATTAGTATGTGAACACATTTATTACAAATACTTCTCGTTTAATATATATGGGATTATGTGAGAATCATTAGAATATGTGTTCTCATTAAATGGGGGAATTTCAAAATTCTGTTGTTATTGGTAATATGATTTTAAAATCCTAAAAGTATGTAATAAATGTGTTCGAGAAGAAAATAAGTTCTCGGAACAAAAGAACAGAGATGAGTGGCATGGAGGTGGGGACAGAAACACAAAATTCCATCATGCCATTACAAAGCAACAAAGAGCCCAAAATCACATCATTAGTATCAAAGATAAGCATGGGAGGCTGGTAGAAAGTGCAATTGAAGTGGAGAACGTTGTTGTTCAATACTTTCGAGATCTCTTCTCCACCTCTTCACCGTCAGACCTAGATGCCTCACTTCGATTTATTTCTGAAAAGGTGTCTCTCGCTGATAACAGACTACTTCTAGTAGAACCATCAGAACTGGAGATAAGGAAAGCTTTATTCGATATTCACCCGGAAAAAGCACCTGGACCAGACGGCATGACTAGTAGATTGTTTCAGAAATTCTGGCGTGAGATGCGCCAAGACATTATTAGACTTGTACAAGATTTTTTCGCCACGGGAAGCTTTGACCCATTATTGAACCAGACGAATATTTATCTCATTCCCAAGAAGAATAAACCTAGGGAAATGACCGAGTTCAGACCTATTAGTCTTTGCAACGTGAGCTACAAAATTATCTCGAAGCTATTATGCAAGATACTTAAGAGGGTTATTCCACGCTTGATCTCAGAGACGCAATCCGCGTTTGTGACAAAACTTTTGATTACTGATAACATTCTGCTAGCGCAATAAAATTTTCACGCCTTACGGTCGAACCGGAGATGTAGGGAAGACTTTATGGCTATTAAAACAGATATGAGCAAAGCTTATGATAGAGTGGAATGGAGCTTCATAGCAGCTTTGATGTTAAAGATGGGTTTTGATGAGAGACTGGTTGACCTCATTATGTGTTGTGTCACGTCGGTCACATATCAAGTTTTAGTCAATGGCGAACCAAGAGGACGAATATTACCAAGGAGAGGTTTGAGACAAGGGGATCCCCTTTCTCCCCTTTTGTTCATACTGTGTACGGAGGCATTGATCTTGCTTTTAAAAGGAGCAGAAGTGGAGAAGAAGATTGTTGGACTTCGTGTTGCTAGAGCTAGTCCAAGGATCTCACATTTCCTTTACGCAGACGACAGTGTTTTCTTCTGTAAGGGGGATTTAAGCCAATGCAGAGAGATCATGAACATTATAAACATATATGGGAGAGCATCAGGACAAAGACTAAATGCGACAAAATCCTCAATGGTTTTTGGAAACCGAGTGGATGTTACTCTTAAACAAAATATAAAAGAGATCTTAGGTTTTTCTTCTAAAGGAGGAATGGGATGTACTTAGGATTACCTGAGAAAATTTGTGGCTCAAAGATGAGGGATTTCTCCTTTGTACAGGACCGACTCAATGGGCGAGCTAACACATGGTTATCAAGACTCCTATCTAAAGGAGGAAAAGAAGTTCAAGTTAAATCTGTGGCTCAAGCAGTTCCGACATTTGTGATGTCGTGTTTCTTGCTCCCACAAAGCATTACTGATAAATTAAAAAGCACACTTTCTAATTTTTGGTGGAGTTCGAAACAAAACAGCAGAGGTTTACATTGGATAGCATGGGACGATATTTGTACCCCTAAGGATATGGGGGGACTAGGTTTTCGATATATCCATGACTTCAATATAGAGCTTCTTGCAAAACAATTGTGGTGACTAATTCATTACCCAAACTCTTTATTGACACGTGTTCTGAAAGGAAGGTACTACAATCATACATCTCCTTTGGAAGATCGAAGAATATACTCACCATCATATGGATGGCGTAGTATCATGGCAGCAAAACCCCTACTCATATCGGGTTTACGAAAAACTATTGGTACGGGCCGAGATACGAGAGTATGGAGTGGGTCTTGGGTTCCAGATATAGTTGCTCGACCACCTCGACCTTCTGACCACATTGTTTACAGATTGTTCAATCCTTTATTAGGAATGATACCAAGGAGTGGGATCTCCAGCTTTTACAGGAATTTTTTCACCTAGATGATATCCGCTTGATACTTGGACTAAAACCTTCTCGCTCTCTAGCTCTGGATGGATATATTTGGAACTATACAAAATAAGGAGTGTATTCAGTTATATCTGGCTATGACCTCCTCCGATCGACCAAACTGAGTCTTAAACATGAATTAGTTTTGGAACCGAATATCACGAGTCTTCAGAGCCATGTGTGGAAGTTAAAAGCCCCAAGTAAGATGAAGCACTTCTTGTGGCAGGCTATCTCGGGCTCTGTGGCGACGACAGATAGGCTCACTTATAGACACCTGGGCACCGATAGGAGTTGTCCTAGATGTGTTGGTCCAATGGAGTCGATTAACCATTTTCTTTTTGAATGCCTCCCATCATAACAGGTCTGGGCCTTATCGGACTATCCGTCCTTCCCGAGTTACTTCCCGAGTACATCTACATAGCAAAACATGAGTTTTCTGTTTTTGGAAGAGAAAAAAGGTGGCTCCATTGAGACCACAATTCGACACCTTCCCATGGATCTGTTGGTACATATGGAAGGCGAGGAACGACAAACTATTTAATGGGAAAGTCGTATCCCCGATTGACACTCTTCAACTTGCGTCCCTTGAGGCGGAATGTTGGAAAAAAGGCTAACGATAAGGAGGAAGTAAATGAGGATCCTGAGGACCCTCCTTCTACAGATGTTGAGACAATGCCTCCTTGGATACTTCGAGTCCGTATTTGCCAAATTCATGGATCCATAATGGTAGTGTTAGTGGCCTAGGGTGGAAGTCTTAAGGATGTAAATGAGTTATGAATCTTTTGGATTATGGGTGTGAGATAGGAGCCTCTAAGCTTTACATGCTAAGATGAAAGCTTTACTCTGGGCAGCTTCATGCATGAGAAACAAGAGGATAATCTTGATCCGGTTCGAGACAGATTGTTCATATTTATTGGATATGACTACGAATCTGATATACTGGCCAACTTTTGCGTTGGAAATTGAGTTATTCCAGAGACTACAAGAGGATTCGAGGAAATAAGCCTGATTCATATCCTTCAGAGTAGGAATGGTCGGGCAGACTCATTAGCAAAGGAAGCGAGGACTAGAGGATATATATTTTCCCATATATATCAGACACGGATAGATAGAAATGCTCTTCGGAGAGTAGGCTCGTCTAATCAACACTTAATCTAGTTTAAATGGGTAGCTGACAAAAAACAAAATCCTAAAATATCTTGTGTTATTGGTGTTAAGGTTTTATAATTCTATATAAATATTTTGTTATTGGTGTGATAATTTTTTCACTCAATTGAAAATCTTTTGATATTCAAAAGTTGAGTTTTTTTTTGATTTTGTAATTCTATCAAACTATAGTGTTATTGGAATAATGATTCTTTATATTTTACTTTAATCATGACTTTTAAAATGCTATAGTTAACCTTTGTATTCTCAAAGTTAAGATGACAAAACTAATCTCTCTTTGTCAAATGATACGTGATTGCACAGTCTCACAACAACAATACCTAAATATTATTTTCCTATAAAATATTTTTGCAGGCTGAACCAAAACACGTTGAGGTTCTTGTCAAATAAAGTAACATTGGTTCTAACGCTACTTTATCACGTTAACGACCAGTACAAGGTCTCTCTTTTTTTTTGATCAACACCAGTACAAGGTTTGTAAAAGTTAAAAAATATGCAAAACTGTGACTAAAAAATGCTGAAGTATAGCGAATATATATATGACTATGCTATAAGTTTTAATATGATACGTGCTTGTAGAAACCAAGACACTAACAACAATGATTCCGGAAAAGATCGATAGAATGCTTGAAGAGATTCAATACAAAAGCTTCCTGTAGAGATTTAAACTCAAGTTTATTTAGGATTCAAATAACCTTTGACCTAGAATTAAAACTTATAAGTAAAGACACAAGCAATTTAACGAGTTCCCGGCCTCTAACCGATACGTCTCGTGGGAGAGTTCTTGCTCCCAAAATCCACTAGATCAAAAGAGTTACTAGCAAACACCAAACAAGTGTAAGTAAATGAAGAATAATGAAGAACTAGTGAAGAGAGTAACCAAGAGAGAGAGAGAGAGAGTGATCCGTGTAAAAGAGAGAGAGAGTAAGAGAGGAAATGTTTTTCCTTGCATTCAATTGTTCAGATACAATCCTTATTTAAGGACACTCAATCAGACAGAAAGAAGAAACAATAAACCATGCTTAATGATTTTGTCTTGTAGATCTTGTCTCTCCATTCAAATTTGAATTCCCTTCCCTCTTGAATAGTGACAATCCACTCATCCAGCTTCCTTCTAGAAGCCAAGTTGGTTTCTTAGGCGTGCCACTCCTTGTCTTGCATTCCAAGGTAAGCTTGCTCTTTAAGCAACCTTAAATCAGCATGATCTCTACACAAAGGGGCGGGCAGCAGAACACCTGCAACTTGTAACTGGTATAACTTCCAAACCATAACTCCTTTTGGACTGATTCCAATTCGCCGCGTGCCCTTGATGAGTGTAGAATGTAGGGCAATTGGTTTCATGATCAAATTCTTCATGGTTAGGAATTTACACCCCTTTTCCTGAGACATGCCAGTGTGAACTCGATCACTAGCATTTTTCTTCTTCATTCTAATACTCCCCCTCAAGCTTGACCATAAGGTATGGTTAAGCTTGGAAGCACCATAAAGACATCCCTCATTAAAACCTTGTATGTAAAACCCTATGGGATAAAATCACACAAGGAAAAAGAGTAGATGCTTTATGGTGAGAGGAGATCATGCTCTGGATAGGTCCATGAGTCCCAATTTTGGGTGAATGAACTCACAGACCTTACTGCTTGCTCCCTTAGTGAATATATCAGCTAGCTGGTCCTCACTTCTGGTATAGCAAGGGAGAATGATCTTCTGCTCCACGGCTTGTCTCACTTTATGGCAGTCCACTTCAATGTGTTTGGTTCTCTCATGGAAGACTGAGTTGGATGCTATATGGATAGCTGCCTGGTTATCGCAGTGCATTGTGATTGGTGTTGTTGTCTCTATGCCCAAGTCTCTTAGCAGATTCCTGATCCAAATGAGCTCACTTGTAAGCTTCCTCATGGCCCTATATTCTGCTTCAGCACTTGAACATGACACAATCTTTTGCTTCTTGCTCTTCCAAGTGACTAAGTTGCCTCCAATGAAGGTACAGTAGCCTGTGATAGATCTCCTATCCATTCTATCACCAGCCCAATCTGCATCACAGTATCCCACTATCTCTGTGATCTTGTTGCATCCCATCCATACACCTTGTCCCGGAGCTTTCCTTAGGTACCTTAAGATCCTTTCCACCATATTCCAATGATGAACTTTGGGACCTTGCATGTGTTGGCTAACTTGATTCACAGCAAAGGAGATATCTGGTCTAGTGATGGTTAGATAGATAAGCTTCCCCACCATCCTTCTATAGAGTTTAAAGTCTCCAAATGGTTCATCTTCAAACTCCCCCTCACGTACAGCTTTGTATCCTTCCTGAAGTGGTGTCTTGGCTATTCTTCCTCCAAGCTTTCCTGCCTCATCTAATAGATTAAGTGTGTACTTTATTTGGGATAGAAACAGCCCCTCCTTGGATCGGCATATTTCTATTCCTAGAAAGTACTTTAGCTCACCCAAATCTTTAATATCAAAAATAGACTTAAGAAAAGCTTTAGTAGAGATGATACCTTCCTTGTCATTTCCAGTGATGATTATGTCATCAACATAGATAAGGATTACCACAATACTTTGTTGGGTTGTGAGAGTGAAGAGTGTGTGATCAGCTTCTGACTTGATAAATCCTCTTCCATTGAGAGTTGTACTTAGCTTGTGATACCAAGCTCTAGGTGACTGCTTTAGGCCATAGATGGCCTTCTTCAATCTCAAGACATTACCTGGTTTTACCATGTCTTCTAGGCCTGGTGGTGGTCTCATATAGACCTCATCTTCCAGTTCTCCTTGTAGAAATGCATTCTTGACATCCATTTGCCACAAATCCCATTCAAGGTTCACAGCCACTGATATTATAATCCTTATGGTGTGAAGCTTGGCTACTGGAGCAAATGTATCAAGATAGTCTTCTCCATAGACCTGAGTGTATCCTCTTGCAACCAACCTTGTCTTCTTTCTCTCTGGTTTTCCATTGGCCTGGTACTTAATGGTGAAGAGAAGCCGGCTGGTCACTGCTTTCTTGCCTTTAGGTAACTCAGCCTCAAACCATGTGTCATTTCTTTCCATAGCACCCATCTCAGCTCCCACTGATTCCCTCCATTCTTCATCCTCCATAGCCTCTTCATAGGTCTTTGGAATGAAGTCTTGATCGAGATTAGCTAAGAAGACTGCATGCTCTTGAGGATAACTTGCCAAAGAACAAGTTGCTTGGATAGGATGAGCCACTGCATTGCTGTTGAAGTACACTTGTCTTATTCTAGCGCTTCTTCTTAATGGTTGAATCTGTTGCTCCTCTACCACTTGCTTTATTCTAGCGCTTCTTCTTAATGGTTGAATCTGTTGCTCCTCTTCCAATCCTTGTTCTCTACTGGCCTGATCAAAATCAGCAGCTCCATCTTGATCATGTATGTCATGTGTTGTGGTTGAATCATCTTCTTGTTGGGATGATTCAGTCTCATTGCCCCCCTCAGGATCAGGATGGACCGTTTCAACAAGTTGATCAAGACTTGGTTCACCATCAGCTGAAGTATCCATGGGGTTTTTAGGTGTTGAGGGACTGATTCCTAGACTTTCCATGATGATCCGAAGGTTGGTAGCCCTATCTGATCCTCCGTGGGGCAAATCTTTGAGGTCTTCCCAGCTCTTTTCCTCATAGAACCCTTTTTCCTCAACAAACTTCACATCCCTTGATACTAGAACTCTCCTAGATTCCGGGCAGTAGCATTTGTACCCTTTTTGTGTGTGGGAATAGCCAATGAACATTGCCTTGACACTTTTAGGATCTAGCTTGTTTCTTTGTTCACCTGGTACCAGAACAAAGCACACACATCCAAACACACGTAAGTGATCTATTGGAGGGTTAGTTTTGTGTAATACCTGAAATGGAGATTTATCTTGGAGTATCTTTGTAGGAATTCTATTGATCAAGTAGCATGCTGCAACCACAACATCACCCCAAAATCTTTTAGGGACATTAGTGTGGAACATCATGCTTCTTGCTACTTCCATCAGATGCCGATTCTTCCTCTCAGCCACACCATTCTGTTGAGGGGTGTAAGGACAGCTAGTTTGGTGGATGATCCCATGTTTGGCCAAGTGATTTTTGAAGGCATGGCTTGTGTACTCTCCACCATTATCTGACCTAAAAATTTTAATCTTAGAGTTGAAATGGTTAGTCACATAGTTTTGAAAGTTTATAAATGCTTCTAAAACTCTATCTTTGCTTTGAATTAAGGTTAACCAAGTAAACTTTGATTTTTCATCTATGAATGTAACAAAGTATTTATGGCTTTCTCTAGATACACAAGGAGCAGTCCAAACATCAGAGTGAATTAAATCAAAGCAATTTTCATAGATAGTCAAGGACTTAGGAAAAACAGACTTGCAATGTTTCCCAAGGATACAAGCTTCACAGCTTTCATTTTTAAAAGATAAATTGGGTAACATCAGTGCTAAAGCTCTAGAATGAGGGTGACCTAATCTAGCATGCCATAACACATCAGTAGATAATGCAGAAGTAGATTTAAAAGCATAAGGTAAATGTGATCTATTCTTGGTGTCTTCAAGGACATATAGCTCTCCTTTGCTCACACCTTTTCCCAGCACCTTATTAGTCTTAATATCCTGAAAGCACACTTCATTAGGACTAAAAATCACATTGCAATTGAGATCATTAGTAACCTTCTTTACAGACAATAGGTTAGAGGTAAAAGTAGGTAAATAAAGAGCTTGAGATTCCTTATCAAATAGATTCAGACTTCCTATGCCTTTAATTGGTATACTATCTCCATTTGCTATCAAAACACTACCTAGAGCCGGTTTGACATTACTTATGAGTTTTACATCTCTAATCATGTGATGTGTAGCTCCTGAGTCAACTATCAAAGGCTTAGTAGGTTCAGATGAATTTAGAATAGATTTTAAAGCATAACTACTAAGGTTACCAGAATTGGCATTGATAGCCTTTATGAGAGCCTCAAAGTCTGACTTGCGGATGAAGGTGTCATCATTGGCTGGCTGAGGAGTGGTTTGAGATCCTGACCCAACCGCATGTGAGGCTGCTGCCATAGCTCTCCCATCTCCTCCCATGCTCAAAACTGCATTATTTGATTGTGACCCTTCTAGAGCTCTAGCTTCATGAGCCTTAGGTCTGTTGTATCTGTTGCCAGAGGTAGGTCTGAGATGAGGATGGAGAATCCAGCAGTTGGTTTTGGAGTGACCCTCCTTCTTGCAATGCTCACAGGAAACTTGTTTATTTCCTCCACCACCTCTTGATTTGAAGTAAGCCTTGTTGGTTGTGAGTTCCTCCATATTCTCAGCCTTGTGGACCATGTTTAGCTCCCCTTTTCCACCAAATAAACCTTCTGAACCTAGCTCCTTCTGCAGCTGAGAGCATACCTCATCATAACTTGGTAGTTCCTTGGACCGAAGGATGTGCTTGAGAAGGTCACTGAAGCTTGGATTGAGTGTGAGGAGTAGTCCAAACACTTTATCCTGCTCACGCCTCTCTTCAAGGACAGCAGGGTCAGAGGAGCTTGGTCTTAGCATTTCAAGCTCTGACCAGAGTTGGCTGTACTTGCCAAGATGCTTGGTAAGATCCATTTCTTCTTGCTGCATATTATTAAGGGCCCTCTTTACTTCAAAAATTCTAGTAAGGTTTGAAGTGTTACCATAGACCTTTTGTAAGCTATCCCAAAGCTGTTTTGCTGTTTCACAGTGGGAGTAAGCTTCCATTATAGGCGTGTCAAGTGAGTTCTGCAGAATAGACAGCACCATGAGATTTTCTTGTTCCCATTTGCCTTCATCTTTCACCACTATCTCCTTACCGCTAGCTCCTTGGCCGGTTTGCTTTGGTGCCTCACTTGTAGTGACATGCCCCCATAAGCCTCTTCCTCCAAGTGCAGTCCTAGCCAGTCTTGACCAGGTAATGTAGTTAGCTCCCTTTAGGGTAGCCGGAATCATAACAGTCTTGTATTGTTGCTGCTCCATCTTCTTCTTGTAGATAAAGAGAGAAATGAACTTTTGATTGGTTTAAGTGAAAGGGAAGAGTAAATAGAGTGATATTGTGGAAGTGTATTAGGAAATCAGGAGCTTAAAGCTCTGATACCATGTAAGTAAAGGAAGAATAATGAAGAACAAGTGAAGAGAGTAACCAAGAGAGAGAGAGAGAGAGAGTGATCCGTGTAAAAGAGAGAGAGAGTAAGAGAGGAAATGTTTTTCCTTGCATTCAATTGTTCAGATACAATCCTTATTTAAGGACACTCAATCAGACAGAAAGAAGAAACAATAAACCATGCTTAATGATTTTGTCTTGTAGATCTTGTCTCTCCATTCAAATTTGAATTCCCTTCCCTCTTGAATAGTGACAATCCACTCATCCAGCTTCCTTCTAGAAGCCAAGTTGGTTTCTTAGGCGTGCCACTCCTTGTCTTGCATTCCAAGGTAAGCTTGCTCTTTAAGCAACCTTAAATCAGCATGATCTCTACACAAAGGGGCGGGCAGCAGAACATCTGCAACTTGTAACTGGTATAACTTCCAAACCATAACTCCTTTTGGACTGATTCCAATTCGCCGCGTGCCCTTGATGAGTGTAGAATGTAGGGCAATTGGTTTCATGATCAAAGTTTTCATGGTTAGGAATTTACACCCCTTTTCCTGAGACATGCCAGTGTGAACTCGATCACTAGCATTTTTCTTCTTCATTCTAATAACAAGTGTGTTAGATAGCTTGATACAATAAGTTCTTCTCAACTTAGCTAGAGAATACAATAAACCTTAATAGTTCAAATAGACTTAAACCTAAGCTATTTATCTTTGTTGTTGTCTCATTTCTCTTGATTTTATAACTTGTTGAATGATCTTCTAATGCTTGTAACCTGGTGTTGTTGTTGCTGCCTTGTATTAGTTGCCTTATGTGCTTAACCCTAATCACATTCAGGGGCGGATCCAGAAATTTAAGTAGGATGTGGCACATAAATATTTTTCATTATAATAAATAAAAGAAATATAATATTTTATTAAATATAAAATAAATAAGTTAAAACTATAATAAAATTGAACTGAAATAGTTTATGACAACTAAAAACATAAAACTTTGATATAATAAAAAGTAATGTAAAAGATTCATAAAGTCATTCTTCGATCTCCCATATCCTGAAATCTTTTGATCACTATTACATTTGTCACTTTGTCGAAATGATCCTTTTCAGTATAGCAAACCATACAGTCATTCAAAAACTCATCATCCATTCGGTTGCGTAAGGTATTCTTCACAATTTTCATTGCAGAAAAAGATCTCTCAACAGTGGCAGTGGCAACAGGTAGAGTCAAAACTAGTTTTCAAAAGTCGATAAACAAGAGGATGTGAAAGATGTTTTTTAGTCTCCACCATCACACGTGCAAGATCCCAAAGACCCTCCAAATTGGCAAACTTTTGATCTTCAGAAATGTTATCGATGTAAATACTAAGTTGATGCTCAAGAGATAGTCGTTCCAAAGAGCTAAAATCTTCAGGATAAAACTCTGATAATCTTACAAGTTTTATTGATTGATCAAATTGGCAGAATGAATCAATGGGGCTCAAAGATGCAGTGCAACCAAGCAGCTCAGTGTTTATCTCGTCAAAACAATCATTAAACTCTTGAATTTGCATATCCAATACAGTGTAAAAACATTCAACTTGATAATAATGCAAGTTTGTTATGTTGCTTCTCTTTCTTGGCCTCTTTGGATCATGAAATTCTTCATCCATTATAAGTAACTCTGTGTTATTTTTCTCGCAAAAAGAGTTCACCTTTCCAATAACTGAATCCCATCCACTATCTCTAAGCTTGCACAATTGCTGCTTAGTAGATTTTACTAGAGACATTGCATTTAAAATGTCCTGATCTTTAGCTTGTAAAGCCATTGATAGATTATTTTTGAGACCAAGAAGAAGTAACATCAACTGCAAGTAGAACACAAAATCAAACGTGTGAAAGAATTTGAGGAGACCATTAGCTTGACATCTTTTGACTCCATCTGACCCCTCACTTTCGACATACTCAAGCACTTTAATAATGGAAGCGAATAAATCAGCCAATCTCAATAAGGTTTTGTAGTGAGAACCCCAACGAGTATTACCAGGTCTTTGAATTGAACACTCTTGATTTAATCCTTTTCCTGTCTTAATTTCACCCTTACTAACTCCTTCCTCGATTATCTTGCGTTGGTCTTCTCGGATCATATCTTTTCTCTTACAAGAAGCTCCAAACACATTTAACAAGATAGAAATCTTATTAAAGAAATCACTAACTTCAAAATGTTTTTAGCTACTGCCACCACAACCAACTGAAGCTGATGAGCAAAGCAGTGAACATAATATGCAGAACTATTTTCTCTTAAAATTAGAGATCTCAACCCATTGAATTCACCCTTCATATTACTAGCTCCATCATAACCCTGTCCTCTTAACTTTTTTATGCTTAATCCACGTTTTGCAAAGAGTGAATCAATAGCACTTTTTAAAGATGCAGACGAAGTTTCTTGAACATGAATAAGACCAACAAATCTTTCTTTGACTATTCCATTTTTATCAACAAAACGAAAAACCACTGCCACTTGCTCTTTAGTAGAAACATCTGAAGACTCATCCACCATTAAGGAAAATACATCATGATCAAGTTCTTGAATAATAGAGTGAATAACTTCCTCTGCAAAGCAATGTGCTAGTTCTTTCTGAATTTTATGAGACACCATTTGATTGTTCTTAGGAGCATTCTCCAACACAACATTGCTTACAAGCTCATTCTGGTCTGCGGTATATTTCACAAGCTCGATAAAGTTTCCCCTGTTGGCTGATTCCACCGACTCATCATGCCCTCTAAAAGGTAATCCTTGTCGTAATAAATATCTACAAGCATCAATTGAAGCATTCAATCTGATCTTGTATTCATTTTTGGCTGCTTCACTCTGCTTATAAAAAGCATGAATTATTGACTGATCTTGATTCATTAGATTATCATCCATCTTCAAAGCATTGTTGTGAAAACTATTCACTAGTCCCACATGGTCTCCTAACCTCTTTGGATTTTTCCAAGTATCAAAACCTTTTGTCACAAATTCATCACTCCCTCCTTTATTTTCAGTATAATCTCGAAACAAGTAGCAAACCAAACAAAAAGCTTTGTCTGTCTTTATACTATATTCCAACCAGCTACCGTAGATATTAAACCAAGCTGGATTAAATCTCCTTAGTTTATTTCCTGATAGTGTCTTAGGAAAATCATGACCACGAGGTTGACAAGGACCTTTAGTAAGATATTTGCGTCTTACCTCATCTCTTTCATTATGCTGATATTCTGATATTTTTTTTCTATTAGCAGGATCTGAAGGTAAATCCTCCAAATTAGTTTTTGATGATGAAGGTAAAACTTCAAAACTACTTTTTGATGTCGAAGATACATTCTCCATGTTAGTTTTTGATGATGCCACTGGAGGATGTGGAATCAAAATCTCCAAATTAGTGTTTGATGATGATACACGTTGTTTCTTAAAATATTTTTCCATGGTACCTAATAAAAAATTGTTAGTTTTGAAAAGAATATGCAAACAAAGAATAACCTAAAAATCATATATATACATATATATAACAGATGTTATAGATGATATATGATTACTTAGAAAAATACCAAAACAAGCTCCTATGTAAGAGATTTGTAGATTGATAAAAAAAAAGTCTGCAGATTTTTTTTTCTTTTAAAGTTACGTAGATGATGAATTAGGTTAGGTTAATACATATAATTGAGTGATTGTTTGAAAGTGAGCTATGTAATTATAATGTAATTGGGACTGTAAAAAATCTCTTATTTAATTGGATTAGTGTTGGGTTAGTGAGCTATGGCACTTTCTTTTATTTAAAGCACAATTTTTTTTTGTTGAGTACTGCAAAGAAAAAAAAAGAGCATGGGGCCCGTGCCACACCTTCCATAGTGGTGGGTTCGCCCCTGATCACATTCGTTTCATATATATATATATATATATATATATATATATATATATATATATATATATATACATGTCAACGTGTGTTGAGGTACAAGGGAGTGGGCTTACGTTTTATTGTCTCGGCCCATACCATGTTTGCTTCTCAGCCAATTTAGTGAGAATGAAGCTCAAACTCTACAAATCTCCACCAGTTTGGCATAAATCCAATACGCTGGCCCATTTCGCTGAGAATCCCGTGTGTCGACAACACCCAACAAACCTCTTTGTCTTTCTCTAAGAATCATTTATGACTCTTCACTTCTCTCTCTCTCTCTCTCTCTCTCTCTCTCTCTCTCTCTCTCTCTCTCTTTCTCTCTCTCTTTCTTTCTCATCCTCTCGAAACTTCTTGTCCGTAAAGGATTCGAAACTCCACCGCGAGACATTCCGACCTAGTTTCTCCGTTCCTTCCTCCATCCGTCTTTTTTCCATCCTCAGGTAACCCTAATCTGCTTATTTGTGGCAAGATTGTTTATGATGAAAGTTTAGACCTTTCTCGGAAGCATTACTGATCCATCTTCGATCTGTTTTTGCATGTCTTCTCCGGTGACAAATCGTTCTTCCTGACATGCGGTGAGCTTTGGTCTCAGCTCAAACAATAAACTCCACCTCTTCAGTATCCTGAGGTAAGTACATCTTTACATTGCTGCATGTTAGAAATCTGCTTAGATCTAACATATATCTATATTTTTTTATTAAAATATTCTTCAGGTTTCCAGTCTTTAGCTCCGTTGAGCTCCTCTACCAGACTCCACCTTTTCTGTGAGACATCTGGTAAGAAACTTTCTCATATCTTCTTGCATGTGGCCGATCTATGTAGATCTGACACCACTGACGTTTCAGGAGTCGATTCATTATTTTTTTATTATTCATCTTACCCTTTTTGTATGTCTCAGATCTGACTTGTTTCGGCTTTCAGGGGTTAAAGGCGAGTCTTTGGTGACGACTCTCCACACGCTTCCTTCAGATAAGTTTTTTTTTTCTTTTAAGAAATCCCCCTTTTGATTCTTTTGTAACATGTTTTAGTGAGTTACTAAACACTTGTTCTTCTTGCAGCTTGTAACTGATATAACGTATCTGAGAATATATGTTACTCCACCTGAACCGAGTATACTCTCGATTCGTATTATGCTCCAGGTGATTACCTTCTTCCTTTTTCTCAGATATCTTCTGTTGACTTTAGATCTTTTGCATGAACACTAACCCAATTTCATTGTTTGTGTTTTTGAAAGGATAAAACGTGTCAACTTGAATCACCTGGAGATTTTCCTCTGTCCTTAGTGAATGTTCAAAATCTCACAGCAAATTTGGAACTTCTGACCAGGTACCGTTTTTGTTATAAAATCCGAAGGGTTAACATTAGTGTGTATCTTGCTTAGAAAAATATTACATGCTGCTACTAGGTCTCGAATGAAATGAAATTTGTTGTCTATGTGTTTAGGTTGGTCATGATGAACTGGATTCTTGCTAAAGCTAGGGCACTCTATGAATCACAATTGAGTTTAATATTGTCTTGCTTAAAACCCAATTCTAAACATAGACCTTTTAGCCAAATTGCTTCTTTAGCTGCTTCGTTCATTGGTATGTATTCTGCCTCTGTAGTAGATAGGGCAACAACTGATTGTAAGCATGATTTCCAAGAGACAATATCACCTCCAATCTGAAATACATAACATGTAACTGAACGTGTTCTGTCTATATTTGTAGCATAGTTTGAGTCTGAAAAACCTTCTAGGTTGAATGTAGAATGTTTCCTGAATATTAGATTTGAATTAACTGCTCCCTTTAAATACCTTAAGACCATTTAACTGCTGACAAGTGGTCCCTTCCTGGTTTACTCATGAAGCGGCTGATATAACCTATTACAAATGCTAGGTCTGGTCTTGAACCGACTATAGCATACATTAGGCTTCCCACGACACTAGCGTAGGGAATCCTTTCCATATACAGTGCCTCTTCTTTCCATTCTTGTTATGTTAGACTCTTTAGTTTTAACTATGCTGTTGTAGGAGTAACCACAACTTTAGCTTCCTCCATTCTAAATGTCCTTAAGACCTTTTCCATGTATTTTCCTTGGGATAGAATCATTGTACATTTCTCTCTATCTCTGATTATATCTATACCCAAGATTCTAGAAGCCTTTCCCATATCTTTCATTTCAAACTCGCTATTAAGTTTGTCCTTTAGGTCCCTGATAACATCCTTGTTTCCTGAAGCAATTAGCATGTCATCAACATATAGGAGTAGATAGATTGCTTTACTATTTTGAATATCTATCATATAGACACATGGGTCCTTGCTGCTACGTTTGAATAGTTGATCCTTCATAACAGTGTCAAGTCGTTGGTTCCATCTCCTTGGAGACTGTTTCACACCATACATAGACTTCCTTAATAGGCATACCTTATTCTCTGTCCCTGGTTGTATGAAACCTTCAGGTTGAGTCATGAGAATCCTTTCCTCTAAGCTTCTATGTAAGAAAGATGTCTTGACATCCATTTGTTCCAGTTCGTAGCCTAGATTTACCACAACTCATAACATAAGTCTTATAGAGACATGTTTCACAACTGCAAAGAAAATCTCGTTATAGTCAATTCCCTTGGTTTGAGAATAGCCTTTAGCTACTAATCTTCCCTTATATCTCTCATCTTCAACCCTTGGGATCCCCGGTTTCAACTTAAAAAATCCATCTGCATCCAATGAGTTTTGCATTTTGTGGTTTATCGATGAGATCCCATGTTCGATTCTTCTTGTGAGACTCCATTTCTTCCTCAGCTGCCCTTTTCCACTTCTTCTTTTCCTTGCTTTTCAGAGCATCCAAATAGGATTTAGGTTCATCTATTTCCAAGTCCTCGATGACATTTATCGCGTAAGCTACAAAGTTCCCATCCTCATGTCGAGATAGTGGTCTCACATTCCTTCTTCTTTCCCTATCACGTGCAAGCATATATGAGTCAGGCACATCTTCAGTGTTTTTACTCTCAACATCAGGATCGTGTTCTTGGTCACTAAAGCTACTAGAACTGTCTGTTGATGATTCTTCTCACCTTGATCAGGTGTGACTTCGGACTCTGTAGAGTGAGGAGGTCCCCTAATCAAATTATCACTGAAAGATACTCTCATTTTGGTTTTCTTTGCACGTTGATAACCACTGTCATTAGTGCTCTTAGGGTTATCTTCTCCCTTAACCATAGTATCTTTGTATAGTTCTTCCTCATTAAAGACCACATTTCTGCTTGTTCTACATCGTCCTTCTTGAGGTATCCAAAATCTATACCCTTTAGTTCCTGTAGGATATCCCATAAAGAATCCTTTAAGAGTTCTAGGTTCTGTTTTTTTCTTCGGATATGTGAAAAAATGCAGAACACCCAAATTTCCTAAGGTGTCCCAGCTCCGATTTAGTCCCTGACCATACTTATTCTGGCTATTTAAACATAACATAGAGTTTGGTGATCGATTGATCAAATAGATAGCTGTAGAAGCTGCCTCTGCCTATAAACTTTGATCTAAACCAGACTTGGTTAGCATACACCTTACCTTATCCATTATGGTTCGTTTCATCCTCTCCAACACTCCATTTTATTGTGGAGTATAGGTGCAAGTCCTATGTCTTTTAAACCCAGCCTGTTTGCAGTAATCATCAAACTGCTTATTACAAAACTCCAAACCATTGTCGGTCCTTAAGCATTTGATTTTCCTTTCGGTTTTGGTTTGAACTTCGGTCTTCCATTCCCTAAACTTGGAGAACACTTCATCTTTAGACTTTAAGAAATAAATCCAGACTTCTTTGAAAAATCATCGATAAAAGTCACAAAATACTTGCTCCCAACAAGATTGTCTGGTGTAGACGGAGACCCTCAGAGATCTGAATGAACGTGGTCTAATATTCCTTTAGTCATGTGTTTAGATTTAGGGAAACTTTGCATGTGTGACTTCCCAATAATGCAATGTTCACAAAAATCCAACTACTTCACTTCGTTGTCAGTGATATATCCATTCTTGACAAGTTCAGACATATTTTTAAGGCTCATATGACCGAGGCGTGAGTGCCAAACATTAGTCATGTTCCTTTCAACTCGTGTAAGGTTAGACTCTCCTTTCAATACGGTTACTTGTAGGTAGTATAGCCCTTGATGGTATTTTCCTGATATGACAAGTTTGTCATCCTTATAGAAATTAACCATAAGATCCTTCCCTTCATATCGACATCCCGCAGTTTCCAGAATTCCATAGGAAATCAAGTTTCTGCTCATCTCTGGAATATACCTAACTCCTATTAGGATTACCGTAGAGCCATCCATGTTTAGTATTCTTATTTTCCCAATTCCTTGGATGTTACTATGAGTGTTATTAGCCATTAACACTTTGCCTCCCTTGAATTCTTCCAAGTCAAATAGGAAACTCTTATCAGGGGTGATATGAAACGAGCAGCCTGAATCCATTACCCACTCTTCTTTTGGGTCTAAAGTGCTGACTGTTAGGATTAAGGGTTCTTTTGATTCAGCCGCTGCTACATTTGCGGAGTCTTGAGGTTTAATGGTCTCCTATCAGGACATTCACGTTTCCAATGACCCTCCTTACCGCATATGAAACATCCCTTAGTGTTTTATTGTTTCTGGGACGTGATTTTGACCTTCCAAATCGACTCTTGGACCTTCCTTTGTAGGTTTTTCCATTGTTCTTGTCTGATCGTCAGTCTGATCTTCCTCTTTCAACCATTGGACCTTCTCCACCCGACCTTGTAAACCTGCCACTCTCGATCAGCTCCCTTTTCTTAGACCTTGCATCTCCAGTAACCTCATTTAGGGTTAGAGTGTCTCTCCCATATTTCAGTGTTTCCATGAGTTGATCATATTTGCTTGGCAGTGAACTTAGCAATAGAATTGCATGAACCTCCTTTGAAACTTCAACTTGTAGATTGCTCAGATCTGCTACTAGTTTCAAGAAATCGTCCACGTTCTTATCTATAGTTTTAGAGTCAGCCATCATGAAAGTGTAGAACCTGAGCTGTAGATATATCCGATTGGGCAACGAGGGTTCTATGTATAGTTTGTCTAAGGTATTCCACATTGCAGCAGCAGTTTCACAATGTTTAATCTTCCTTAGAACCTTGTTCCCAACATTTAGCACAATCAGGTCCTTTGCTTTCTCTGACTTCTCAAATTTAACTGGATCTATAACTGGTGCTGATTCAACAATTCCAGCTAGCCCCTTTCTAGTATCCTTCATGGTCGATTCGGGTTCGTCATTGGTATCAGTCACATACTTTAATAACTTGTCATCCATAAGGATGGACTTTAATTCGAGTACTCCAAAGTGAGCAAGCATGCGCACCTTCCATAGAGCAAAATCACCCGTTCCATCAAATCGATCCACTTCTATGTGAGTGTTAGACATCGCTTATGAATCTGATGATAAGTCTCTCTCTCTCTCCTAAGCAAGCTTAAGAACGCAGAAGCTCTGATACCACTTGTAGAGATTTAAACTCAGGTTTACTTATGATTCAAGTAAAACTAAAACTTGTAAGTAAAGACACAAGCAATTTAACGAATTCTCAGCCTCTAACCGGTACGTCTCGTGGGAGATCTCTTGATCCCAAAATCCACTAGATCAAAAAAGTTACTAGCAAACACCAAAAAAGTGTGCTAGATAGCTTGATTACAATAATATCTTCTCAACTTAGCTAAAGAATACAATCAACCTTAATAGTTTAAATAGACTTAAACCTAAGCTATTTATCTTTGTTATTGTCTCCTTTCTTTTACTTTTATGACTTGTTGAACGATCTTCTAATGCTTGTAACCTGGTGTTGTTGTTGCCTTGTATTAGTTGCCTTATGTGCTTAACCCTAATCACATTCGTTTAACACACATATATATACATGTCAACGTGTGTTAAGGTACAAGGGAGTGGGCTTACGTTTTATTGTCTCGGCCCATACCATGTTTGCTTCTCGGCCCATTCGGTGAGGTTGAAGCCCAAACTCTACATTTCCCTATTAGAAAAATTAAACCAGGAACACAAAAAAAAAACAAGAACGAACCCATGATCTATCATCTTGGTTAATTAAAAATCACAATAAAGACAGTCTTCAAAAACACATGAAGTGCGATAACAGATTTTCGAGAATCTGAGTTCCGTCCGAGTTATCACCACAGAACTGACCACTGTCGTTTTATAGAGAAAATGAGGAGAAAAACTCCGAATCGCTGGAGAAAGTAGACCCAAGACATACTAACAAAAAAATATTTTATATTTCACAATAGCTTTGTTCATTATACCATTATTATCACACCACCCATGGTGAATTCATTCCACAAGCAATTCTATCAAAACTTTGGTTTCGTTGGAACTCCATAAACTATACTGATTCTTTATTTATCACCCACTGTAATCTTATGTAAAATTAACTATAGTTAGTTAAAACATGCACAAAAGTAGTTGTCATTAACAAACATTTAATCAAACGTAACTTGCAAACATCACTAATCACAACCAAGCCATTTGATACATAATATAATGCAAATCTACAATAAAAACTGAGCAAGAGATCATACAACGAGAGAGAAAGAGAGACATGTGGTACCTATGTAAGCTCTGAACTATGAATAGAAAGCACATAATATTTCTTACATGCTACTACTTCTTTATAAATAAACCTTATTTGAATATGCATTATATGGAAGATATATAAAAATATTATTATTATCTATAATGGATTAATGGTAGACAAAAGTTAATATGAATTTTAAAAGAATGCAAAATATTCTACACAACAATATATATGAATTTTATAAATATAGGAGAATATATTGTTACAATGAAAATTGTTTTTTTTGGGCAAAAAAACACATACATTGTCCCATTATGCTAATCTCAAATTTGTACCATTTTTACCTATAATGAATTTTATATTTTTTTGGAATAAATAAAAATAAATAGTTTTAGTTACCAAAAAATATTAAAAATAGGAAAAATTGAAGGAATATTCATACCAATGTTAAGGTATTTTCTGGATCCTAAAACTTGTTGAATAAGAATTTCAGATTTTGTTCTACTGATTGTAGATTTAGGTTCTACGAAAATCGGATTGGTGGAAATAGAGATTCATGTTTTTTTTACGAATCTACTTTTTTTAGAATATGTAATCTACTTAAATAAAAGTTATCTAAATATATTTGGAATCCATATTCTACGATTAACCTACAGCTCTAAAATTTACGGAATAAGCAATCTACAATCACTACAAGAAAACTAAGAAGTTACTACGAAACATTACTAGGAAATATATTCCTCGTAAATTTACTACGAAATTACGTCAAAATTACTTGGAAAATACAGTTCCTCATAAAGTCGTCGTAAAAACACGAGAAACGTATTTCCTCGTAATGCCGTAGTAGAGTTACGAGGAAATGACGTGGCAAGAGTACATTTCCTCGTAAGACCGTAGTAAAACTTGTTCCTCGCAGAAGCCTAGTAATGTTTTACTACGAAATTAAGAGGAAAATGTGTTTTACTACAAAATTAGGAGGACCTGGATAGGAAATATAGAATTTAAATAAAAACGTGTTCATTTCATAGCAATTTCCTAGTAAATGCTCAGATATGAAAATTTCTATAAATACCACAATTGTGATTCATTTGAAACACACAAAAAATAATCAGCTATAGGCTTGATCAAACACAAAAAAAAATGTCCGGCCCGGGAAATATTTTCGAGTTGCGGAAGTGGATGTATTCACACAGAGATAATAACGGGAGGGTGACGACAGAATATCTCGAAGGGTTTGAGACGTTTATGCATCAAGCAGATTCTACACCACTCACACAGGAAAGTGGTAAGATGTTCTGTCCTTGTCGAAAATGCTGCAATACAAAATTAGGCCCTCGTGAAAGTGTTTTGAAGCATTTAATAAATAGAGGGTTTATACCTTATTATTATATTTGGTATAAACATGGAGAATATGCTAGTTGTAGGAATGATGAAGCTAGTAGTAGTAGCAATTTGCAAGTTGAACCGGTTGATCATTTGCGTAATGAAACTAGTTATCATCACCAGGAGGAACAAACCCTTTCCTCGTAAAACCCTAGTAAACGAAAACGCGGGCATAGCTATTTCCTCGTAAAATCGTAGTAAAGTTTTACTACAAAATTATGAGGCAATGTACAAATTACTACGAAGTTAAGAGGAAATGTACAGATTCGAAAATTTCTATAAATACCACCTTTGGTGATTCATTTCTAACACACCCAAGAACACTAAACCATAGATGATAATCATCTATAGGAGCTTTGTTTAAGATATTAATACATGTCTTAAAGGTAATTTTTCTTAAGAGATATGTAATAATATCTTAGACAAATGCTCCCATAGAAGATAATCTTCTATTATGAGTTTGTTTAAGTTTGTTTCAATTTGGGGTTTGGAGTTTTGAGTTTGGGGATTTATAAGTTAAAAGTTGTGGTTTGGGGTTTGCGGTTTCGAGTTTGGGGATTCATAAACCCTTTCCTCGTAAGGCCGTTGTAAGTTTACTAGGGTCTTACGAGGAAAAAAAGCGGGTATAGCTATTTTCTCGTAAAGTGTTACTAGGGTCTTATGAGGAAAAAAATGCGGGCATAGCTATTTCCTCGTAAGAGCCTAGTAATTTTACTAGGGTTCTACGAGGAAACCAAATTCCTTATATAAACTCGAGCAGTCCGATTTCCCATTTTCTAGTAACTGCCTCTCAGAATCCTCTAAAGGTAGTAGTTAGGTTAGTGTTTAGTTTAGAGAATTTAGATTAGATGGTTAGTTTAGGGAATTTAGATTAGGTGGTTAGTTTAGGGAATGTAGATTAGGTTGATTTAATTTTTTAACTGTTTTTTTAATGATACGGGAAATTAATGTTTTAATTTTTTTGATTTAGATGCCTAGAGCAGACAAGATTGCTAGGGCTGCTGGTAAGAGGACGTCGTCTCTTGATCAGTCTCTTGATCGGGGGATTCACTACGGAGATATATTTGGGCGTCGGGATACTCCGGGTTCATCTTCGTCAGCTCCCGGTCCATCTTCGATTCTGGATCCTGCTGTTCCCGAGTCTCAGGGAGCTCCTCCACCACCACCTCCTCCTCCTCCTCCACCGGTCGGGGTTCATCCCGATTTGCAGGTGCCGTCGAACGCACCCTTTGCGGTGTATACGGTGGAGGATATTTTGGCCCTTCCAGGCAGAGAAGGGCTGCTAGAGTTAGATCATATCCGACGGGACGGGAAAAACGTATTATGGTATGTTTTAATTTTTAAAAAGTTTTTTTAAATTTATTTCTTAATTAACAAAATATTTATAAATTAATCTAATTAATGATTTATTTTGTGTCTTTCCAGGTTTAATGTTGACAATCGTGTCGGAACTAGCGTCACGGACTGTATCAAGGGATACTTTCCCGATGCAGCTCCAAACTGGAAGAAGACGGCGAGCCACACAAAAAAGACATGGTTCAAAATGTTCGCTGTAAGTTTAATTAATGATCAACTTAATTTATTTTTCATTATTTAAAACTATTAATATTATTGAACTAATCCGTCTCTTTTTTTTCTTGTTAATTACAGCAAAGGTATCGTTGGTCTATTGGGATTCACCAGCTGGTGAAGACAGAGTTTGAGGCCAAGGCTAAAACACGATTGCTCGACACGGTCTACAACTGGAAGGGTGACTTTCAGGTATAGATTTATAAATTATAATATATATATAGTTTTAAAATTATTATTGACTTTAATTCTAATTAATTATTTTAAATTAGGTGGATGGTTACGGGTCCGGGAAACCCGATTGCCTCACAACCGAGGTGTGGGATGGCCTCATCGCCTATTGGGGGTTGCCGGACTCGGTCAGAACCTCCAGCACAAACTCCGAGAACCGCATGACTAGAGACGTGTATGGCAACACGAGGATGCTGCACAGCACGGGTTGAAAACCTCACGCGGGAGTTCGTCTAGACATGGTAAGATGATTTTTAATAACTATTTTTTTTTAATTTGAATATTCCAAATTTTTAATTTAATTTTCAAATTTTCTTTTAGGCTAAAGAGACTGGAGTTCTTCCATCTCTGAAAGACCTTTACGAGAGGACCCACCGGAACAAGGCTGGGCAGTTTGTAGATCCTGCTTCCGAGCGGATCTACAACGATTTTGTTGCCCGAATTGACGAACGCCAGACTCAGCTGACTCAGCAGACTGGGACTCCAGTCGTATTATCTACTCTTGAAGTGGATAAGATTTACGAGGAGGTAAATAATTTGTTTTCCTATTAATTTTTATTATTTATTTAAATTTTTTCTTAATGTTATTAATATTTTTATTTACAGGTCGCCCCTAGGAAAAAGGGGCGTATCGTCGGGATTGGCTCGATTAACGATGTCTCTGCAGCGACATCGTCTTATGCTCAGGAGCAGCATGATGCCAATGCTCAGCTGCGCTCGGAGTTGCAGACGACGCAGTCTCATGTGGTTTCGCTCACCGAGCAGATGGCTTCTCTCACCGATGTCCTCGAATATATGGCGGGTGGAAACCCGCAATTGGAGGAGATGTTGCGTCAGAGACGGGAACGCGCGGGGATTCCAACCCAACATCATCCACCATCACAGTCACAGCCGTCAACCAACTTAGGAGAGGAGCAACATTTAGCGAGCCAGGACGAGTTTGTTGGGCAATTTCACGAACAAAATCCGTATCCGTAGTTTTTTTTAAATTTAATTGTATATTATGAATTTTAAAACTTAATTGTATATTATTTAGCTATTTATAAAATATTTTGTTTTTTATTTATAATTTGATTTTTTATAAAAAATAAATTATTTATATTTATAATTAATTTATTTTATTAGGGAAAAAATACGTCGAAGCAAAATCCTAGTAAAGTTCTCCAAGTAATATCCTCGTAAGATGTTCTAGTAAACTCCTCGTAAAGTTTACTACAACTTACGAGGAAATGCTTACTACGGTGTTACTAGGAACGGTTACGACGAGGTTACGAGGAAACTGTAACCACGCCTTTACGAGGAAAACTTTCCTCGTAAACTTTACGAGGACCTTACGAGGAAAATAGGCTTTACGACGAACGTGTTTCGACGAAACGCGTTTCCTCGTTATTTCCTAGTCACTGTCCCTTTACTAGGAAATAACGAGGAAAACCCGTCCTAGTAAAAGACGAGTTTTCTTGTAGTGAATTGTCTCTGAATTCTAATATGTGTAGAAATATAGTTCAAATATGTTAAATGTATTTTACATATAGCAGAATGCATATTCTACAGATAAGTATGAACAATTGCGAAAAAGGAAAGTGCAATTATGAAAATATTTGAAAATATTTTGTTTCCATATTTGAAAAATGAACCTTGAAGGAAAAAATCTAAAAATCATGGTACGCTTTCTTCAAAACCCTTCTTCCATATTCCCTATATTTTTCACAAAATTTTCACCAAGTCTTTTCCAAGATGCATGTATATTGCTCATGTGGTGTTTGTGAATTGGTTGTAGCTTCAGGATGGAGTTTCTAGATGAAAAGAAAGGGGGAAGGTTACTTGCTTTGAATTGAGCTCCACTATGGAAGAGTTACAAAAATTGTTTTAGATGATTTTGGTTTCGAAGATATAGATGCCGATTTAGAGTTGAGTTATGTACCTATTTGGTTAATCAATTCATCAGGATGTCACCAGTGATCATTGGAAACTCATGCCAAGTTCAAAAATTTCTAGGGTTTTTTATGAAGAATCAGTCAGCTCGATTGTGTTACCTATAAAGCAAAGTAAGGGAATCCAAATAAGGTCGACATTAATCTTATTAAGGTGCCAACTGATTCAACGACTGGTGAAGTGGAGGAGTGTAATCCTTGTAACAATGGGGACGCTTCAACTAATGTTAGGGGTGATAAGCATAACGAGAAGAAGGGAGGAAAGATGAAGCAAGTCAACATTGATGGAGATGATTATGATGCTGGCACCATCATCTCTGGAAAAGAAAACAGAGAAAATTTGGCAAAGAGTTCTTTGGTCGAATTGGTTAAAAAAGAAGATATTTTCCTCAACAAAACAGTGTCGAAGGCGAGGTTTGAGTAATGTGCAATGAAGCATAAATTTGACTACAAAGTTATCAAATCTAATAAAGCAGTTTGGTGTATAACATGTGCATATAAGGCTTGCAAATTGGGATGCTCGAGCAGAGTGTTTGAAGGCCTCCACATATCTTATTATTAAGAAGTATGTCAGTGAACATTCATGCACACCTTCAAACAAAACCAGTTCCGGTAAGACAGCTTCAGCCAAAACAATAGGCGGTATGATCATGCGTAAATATGAAGGTGTCAAAGAAAGGCCTAAATTAAATGTATTATTCAGATTATGCGTACTGATTATGGATGTGAGATCTCAAAATATTTAGCATGGGATTTGTGTGAATTTGCAGTCAACACTGTCAGAGGTATTCCAGAGGAAAGTTTTGAGAAAATACCAAAATACTTGCACATGCTAGGAGAGGCCGATCCGGGTAAAAATTCCTCTTATGAGACTAACATCATTGTTAGATTTCGATATCTGTTTATAGAGTTTGGAAAATCGAATAGAGGCTTCAACAAAGTCACCAGTCATGTTATTGTTGTCGATGGAACATTCTTGAACAGTAAATTCAAAGGGTTGCTTCTAACTGCAACTGCTTTAGATGGAAATTCAAGTTTGTATTCTATTGTATTTTAGGTAATAGACTCTGAGAATGATGGGTCTTGGGAATGGTTTATGAGACAATTAAACGTTGTTGTTGTTGCTGATGATAATGGATTGGCTTTTATCTCGGACAGACAAAGGTCTACAGCTAGGGCTTTAGAACAAGTGTATCTCATGGTGAAACATGGTATATGTATTCATCATTTGTTGAATAGCGTGGTGACATATTTCAAGGGGAATGGATTAGTTGGGTTGATTTCTAAGGCTTCAAAGGCTTATAGAGTGGCTAATTTTTAGAAGACGTTTACTCATGTTTGCAATATCAGTCCAGCAATTGGAAAATATCTTATCGATGCTGATATGCAAAAATGGACTTGATGTCAATTTCTTGGATACATGAATGACATTATGACTACCAGTCTTGCTGAGTCTATCAATTATGTCTTGCATTCGTCGAGAGAGTATCATGTAATTCTTTTCTTGGACAATATAAGGGAAATGTTGTCACGCTGTTTTTTTGAGCATAGAAAATTGATTCAAAGCATACTCATCATTTGACCATATATATGGAGGAAAAGATTGATAGGAGAATCCAGAAGGGAAAACATATTGTAGTTTACCCTATAAACGATGATCGGCTGCTTTTTAGAGGTGACACAATCGACTGCTTAGTTGACTTGGATAAACGGACTTGTTCTTGTGAGGAGTATTACCTTTTGAAGATACCTTGTAGACACACAATAAAAGCTGGTTTCTTTACTGGCAGAGAACTACACACTTTGATTGATTTGATGTACATGACGAGAGCTTGGAGAGAAGTTTATCACGAAAAAATAAATCTCATTGTTGTTCCTGAAGACACATTAAACCACATGACTTTGATATTCTTGAAGTTACATAACACTTTTGAAAGTTAAAAAATATATTTTGAAGTTAATCTACACTCTTGAAAATCTAATGTAGAAGACTTCTTAAGAAGTATCCCTGGATTAGCTAGAAGCATTAGTAAACATGAATATTTGTAACCTCATAATTATCATCAAATAAGTTATGAATTTCATCCAAGAGTTTCAATATTGAGTAATATATATGAATTAACATGAAAAGATTTAAAAATCATTTTAATTGTAGAGAAAATAAAAATTATTAAACATTGACGTAGAAGACGTCCAAAGAAGTCTTCCACCTAGGTCATTTTTTGCAATTGCAAATTTAGAAAGGAAGATTTCTAAAGAAGTCTACTCTACAACATACCAAGAATCATGAGCTTCAATATCTCTATGAACCTTACAAATTTTAGAATCACATGGAGGTAAAAAATTAAGTTCCGGTTTGGTTAGGAAGACTTCTCAGGAAGTCTTCTAACATATAATGCACTAAAAGACTTCTTAAGAAGTCATCTCTGTCTAGTTGAAAACATTAATAAACATGAATGTTTGTTACCTCATAATTATCGGCAATTAAGTTATGAATTTCACTCAGGAGCCCCAATATTGACTAATACACATGAGTTAACAAGAAAATAGTAAAAATTCATTTTAAATATTTAGAAAATTGAATTTTATTAAAATATAACGTAGAAGACTTCCTAAGAAGTCTTTCATTTATGTCATTTTTGCCATGAGAAATTTATGAAAGAAGACTTCTTAAGAAGTCTACTCTACAGCAGACATCTTGAGAAGTTATTCTTTGTAAATATTAGTTTACTTTTGAATTTGAAAAATTCTCGAAATTCCTAGAAACGACTTTTAAAGAAGTGGTTAGTTTTGAAATTAACCAAAGTAATACAGATATTTGAGTTTATCTTAGAAGACTTTCAGACTTCTCTGGATGTAAAAAGACTTCTATAGAAGTCTTCTTATGTTTACATGAAGTCTTTTCACTATCGCAAAAAGTTTGTGTGGTTACTTTTGCAATTAACTATATTTGAATTTCTGGAGAAGATTTCTTTCAGAAGACTTATGTCAGCAGACTTCTAGAGAAATTTTCTCTCGTAACCAAATGTTTGACAAGAAACCTGGAATAAATTTTGAGAAGACTTTTTAAAAAAGTCTTCTCATTATTATTAAATATTTGACTATTAATTGTCAATTGCAAAAGTAACCTACGCAGACTTCTTACAACAATGAGAAGACTTCATTTAACAATAAAGAAGACTTCCCTAGAAGTCTTCTCCAGGAAGACTTTTCGAGAAGTCTTCTATAAAAATATAAATTTCTGAAAAACTTTGTTCAATTGAAAAACTAAAATGTTTATCCAAGCAGAATTCTCGAGAAGCCTTCTTGGTTCTTCTCGTTTTTTTCTTAACAAAGGAAAGTTAAAAGACTTCCGGGAAAGTCTTCTTGGGAAGTCCTCTATTAAAAACACACAAAATCTCAACTGAAAAACTAACCTATGCATTGACCAGATAACTTCTCTAGAAGTCTTCTCCATCGAGAAGACTTCTAGAGAAGTCACCATCGTGAATAGATCTGAAAAAAATAATTGATTTTATACCTTCAATCCGTGAGATGACTTGCTTAACTTCTCTAAGCACACAAAACTTCACCATGAAAGCTACCAACTCGTTAATGACCAAGAATCATGAACTTCAATGTCTCTATGAACCTTACAAGTTTAGAGCCAAAATCTTGGGTTTTTTGGATGAATTTTTAGGAAAAGTAAAAGAGATGTGGTTTATGTGCATACAAATGGGATAAGAAGAGAAAAAATCGAATTTTTGGTGCAGTAAGAGGTTAAAATTGGTTGATCATGGTGGTTGGTCTATTGATGGCAATGGCAATATTTTAAATACTCAGTGAAGATAAGATGATAGAGTAAAACACTCATTTTAAATAAAAGGAATGACATTTTCGTGAATAAATCAATTTTCTAGGGTGAATAGGGAAAATGAAAATTTCAAAAAAGACATGGGTTACTTTTGGGGTTGATGAGTTCTTGGTCATAGTCAAGCCCTAAGGATGCTCTTGAGAGTCGATCTAGACAGATTTGGTGATGATGGATTAGGTTACTAACACTGATAGATAAATGATCAATTGATGGATAGATTGGAAGGGGAATCTTGGTTGATGGTAGAGATGACTTCAGTGGATGATCTGCAGAAAGGATCGGACACTTGCTTGGTTATCAAGTTCGTGAGAGACAACCCCACAAGAGAATGAATTCAAGGCGTAGGGAGATCACTCTCCTAAGCAAATCAATGTTCAAATCAATGAACAAAGGAATCACAAGTTGCAAAGAGATTTGATCAAATAAACTGATTGATTATTCAGAAAGCCATACAAGGGTTAATGTAGAAGAAACACAAGTCAAAAACATGCTAAGACTTGTGGAAAATCGACAAAAAATTTGTGTAAAAACTAGAAAGAGTTAAACATGACTTAGATGATCTTGAAGACTCAGTAGTTAACCAGGCTAGTTCTGACTTCTTCGGTTTGATTTCCTTTTGATTTCGTTTTGATTTTGGTTCTGGATTGAAGCAAACCGAACAAGCAATCAATTCCTCCAATTTCTGGGTTATGCCCATTAGAAAAAGAGAATGAGTCTTCTTTGGTTTGTTACTTTCTTTGGGCTGAAAAAATTCATCTGGTCCATCTTCTTTTTGATTTCGAAATCCATCTCCTCCACCTTGGCCCAAATCAACTTTAGCATCACTAAAATCATCCTGATACAGCTCATCTTGTTCCGATTCAGCTCCTTGTTCCACTGGCTTAGTCATGATCACATCATGCCCTCCTCATTTGAAAGGATTTGTCTTCAAATCCAAGGCATCTACACGAAAAGAAATCAAGTAAGCAATGCTGAAAGTAGAGCTTACTGAATACTTACCTTCAAGGTGTATATTTTAGGCATTGTTATTGATGTATTCCAAAACTGTGAAAGGACCATATGTTCTGGGTAAGAGCTTGGACCTCCTTTCATCAGGAAACCTTTCTTTCCTTAGATAAATCCACACTAAATCCCCTGGTTCCAGAAACAACTCACGCATCTTTTTGTTTGCATTCCTCTCATACTCCTTTGTCTTTTGTTCAATGTTCTTCTTAACATGTTCATCCAAAGACACAACAAACTCGGCTTTGGCTTTGCCATCAAGGTTAGATTGCTCATTATGAGGTAATGGTATCAAGTCTAGAGGAGTCAAAGGATTAAATCCATAAACAATCTGAAATAGTGAGAACTTTGTTGCAGTGTTCACTCAATGGTTATATGCAAACTCAATATGTGGAAGACAATCTTCCCAAGTTCTAAGGTTCTTCTTGATCACAACACACAAGAGAGCAGATAAAGTCCTATTGACTACTTTAGTCAGTCCATCAGTTTGAGGAGGACAAGTAGTAGAAAATTTCAACATAGTTCCTAGTTTAGATCACAATTTTTTTTTCCAAAAATGACACATAAACTTGTTCTCTATCAGAAACAATGGTTAGAGGCATGTCATGCAATTGTACAACTTCTCTAAAGAAAAGATCAGCAACCATAATGGCATCATCAGTTTGGTGACAAGGTATGAAGTGAGTCATCTTAGAAAATCTATCCACAACAACAAAAATAGAATCCCCGCCTTTTCTAGTTCGAGGCAATCCGAGCAAAAAATCCATTGATAGATCAATCCATGGTGCTTCATAAATAAGGAGAGGAGAGTATAAACCTTGGGGTTGAGGTTTGGACTTCGCTTGAGTGCAAACAACACATATATTGCAAATCTTTTCCACATCTTTCTTCATAGTTGGCCAGTAGAAATGTTCCTTCTAGGTGTTGTACGTTTTAGAAACTCCAAAGTGCCCCATTAGCCTTCCTCCATGTGCGTCCCTGACATACAATTCTCTCAAAGAACAGTTAGGAAAACAAAATCGATTTTCATAAAACAGAAAACCATAAACTAGGTAAAACTTCCCACTCGTATGTTTCTTACTTTCCTCATAATGTAATTTGTAATCATGATCAACAGAATAGTAAGATTTTACTTGTTCAAAGCCTAGCAACTTTGCTTTCATAAAAGTGAAAAGGGTACCTTCTGGACAATGCATCAGCTACACTGTTTTCCTTACTTTGCTTGTAATGAATAACGTAAGGAAAATTTCTAAGAACTCTACCCATCTAGCGTGCCTCTTGTTGTGCTTGTGCTTCCCTTTCAGGTGTTTCAAAGACTCGTGATTAGTGTGTATAACAAACTCATTTGGTCAAAGATAGTGTTTCCACGTATGGAGTGCTCTAATCAAAGCATAGAGTTCTTTGTCATAGGTTGGATAGTTCAGCATTGCTCCATTCAGTTTCTCACTGAAGTATGTTATTGGCCTATTTTCCTGCATCAACATAGCTGCAATACCTACACCATCGGCATCACATTCAATTTCAAAAGTTTTAGCAAAATCAGGCATTACTAGCAAAGGAGCATTAGTAAACTTCCCTTTCAGGTTCTGGAAAGCTTCTTCTTGAGCCTTCTCCCACTTGAATCCCACATTCTTCTTGATGACTTCAGTGAGAGGTGCTGCAATGGTGCTAAATTCCTTCACAAACCTCCTATAGAATCCAAACAAACCATGGAAACTCCTAACTTCACTCACATTCTTAGGACTTGGCCAGTCTTTGATTGCTTTTACCTTCTTCTCATCAACATTGATTCCCTGTGCTGTTACAACAAAGCCTAAAAACACAAGCTGATCCATCCAAAAGGTACATTTGTTAAGGTTAGCAAACAAAGACTCCTTACTAAGTACTTCAAGAACATATTTCAAGTGTTACACATGTTCACCCAAGCTTTTGTTATAGATCAGAATGTCATCAAAGTATACTACAACAAAATGGCCAATGAATCTCAAAATGTGGTTCATCAACCTCATGAATGTACTAGGTGCACTAGTAAGCCCAAATGGCATAACCAACCATTCATACAAGTCATTTTTAGTTTTGAATGCAGTTTTCTACTCATCTCCTTCTTTCATCCTAATTTGGTGATAGCCACTTTTGAGATAAACATTAGAAAACACACATGACCCATGCAACTCATCTAACATATAATAAATCCTAGGGATACGATGTCTATACTTTAAAGTTATATGGTTGATGACACGCCAGTCTACACACATGCGCCAACTTCCATCTTTCTTTGGCACAAGAAGCACATGAACGACACATGGACTCAGGCTCTCTCGGATGTGTCTCTTTTCTATCAGCTCGTCTATTTACTTCTCAAGTTCATTGTTCTCATCATGATTGGTTCTATAAGCGGGCCTGTTTAGAAGAGAGGCTTCTGGAACCAAATCAATCTAGTGTTCAATTCCATGTATGGGAGGCAAACCATGAGAGTTTTTTCAGAAAACACATCCGAGAAACCATTAGTGCTCCTTTAAAAAAATAGAAGCATAGATTGTTCAAGGTATAAAGCTTTATTAACCTCACTGGTTTTGGCTTTGGAATCAGACTCTTTTGATTTCTTCCCATCAGTCTGTTTTCCACGTCCTTAGCTTCTTTCCTCCTGAGTTTTAGCTGAACTTGGTCATGATGAACTTCTTTTGGAGACAAAGGAGTCAGAATGATGTTCTTATCTACGTGGGTAAAGGAATACCGATTAGTGAACCCATCATGAGTGATTCATTTATCATACTGCTATGGCCGACCAATGAGAATATGGCTAACATCCATAGGCAAGACATCACAAACTATCTTATCTTGGTATCTTCCAATTTATAAAGGAACTATCACCTGTGTATGAACTATTATCTCGCCTTCTTCATTCAACCACTGGATCAGGTAGGGTCGTGGGTGGTTATTGGTCACAAGAACAAGCTTCTCAACCAGTGTTTCACTAGCTACATTAGTGAAACTTCCTCCATCAATGATCACAATGCAAACTTTTCCTTCAATGGAGCACCGAGAATGAAACAAATTCTCTCTCTGATCTTGTTTTTCCTTGGGTTGTACACCTAGTGATCTTCTTGTAACCAGTAGCTCACCATGAACTGCATAATCAGTAAGCTCTTCCTTGGAGGTGTCAGACTTTTCTTCTTCAGAAACCAACTCGCCTGTATCAAGTATAACCATGAGCTTCTTGTTGGTACACTCATTAGCATAGTACCCAAACCCTTGGCACTTGTAGCACTTAACATCCCTGGTTCTTGCAGCTGGTCCCTTTCCCTTGTCTTCTCGTCCATAAAGCTTAGTTCTCTTCTTTAGGTTTCACAAAGACCTTGTCTTCCTTTGCTTATGATGGTTTGGAAGCGTTTCTATAGGATCCTTTGGAGTAAGTATTCCTTTTAAGCTGTTGTTCAATCAATATGGCCTTGTGAAGAAGTTAATATATGTCTTCATAATCTTGTAACTCAAGTCTATCTTGAATGTCACGATTGAGACCAACTTGAAATCGAGCCATAGTTGCCTCATGACCTTCTTCTACAGCAGCTTTCATCATCATGATTTCAATCTATTGGTCGTAATCATCTACACTTCTAGTTCCCTGAGTAAGTATTTTTTGATGAATCTCCATGTTGTAATGACCAGGAACAAAACGTTTCTTCATGATGGTTTTGAGCTCAAACCATGAGGACACTTACGGGTCTCCTGTCTTTCTCCTAGTTGTAACGATCTGATCCCACCAGTGTAGAGCATAACCATTAAATTCAGTAGCAACCAATCTCACTTTCTTAGGTTCTGAATATTTTTGGCAATCAAACACAAGGTCCATCTTCTTCTCCAATTCAAGGTAAGCATCAGGGCCATTGATACCACTGGAAGTTGGTATTCTGAGCTTGAGGTTTCCTAACTTCTCATCCGGGTTGTCTCTGGATGCTATGCTGGTTCTGGTCTGAGATGCTACTCTCACTGATTTCACTTCATCTGAAATCCTTCCAAACGATGAGTAATTGTCCTCAGTTCCTTCTGTGGCCACTCTCTTGCCTCTCCTTTTCTCTCTAGCTGCTTTCCTAGACTGTGAAGACGTACCCAATATATCACCAGTTGGATTTTTTTTCAAAATCTAATCTTTTATTAAACTCTTTCATCATGTAAAACATCATAGCCTCCATCTGCAGGTTATCAAGTTTAATGGCTGGTGTCACTTCTCTTTCACTGTCATGAGACATGGTTTTCTGTTACAGGCTCAACAAGACAAGTTAGATCAACGAAAGATAGCCAAAGCCTCACTAAATTGTTTCTCTCAAATGTGTTTCGTTCTTGTTTTTTTTGTAAAGTTTCTTTGTGATTTTAAGGAGTTCAAAACCAAACAAACAACTTTAGCCAGAAAGAAATCAACCAAAAAACCCAAAAGAAATAAATAGAAAGTTTTAAGAGATTCCTTGCTAGGTTGATTTGACCAAATCCTGATCGATTTTCTCTTTGATCAATCTTTTTCTTCTCTTTCTGGACTGGCTTTCTCTTCAGTCTTTTTTTTTCTTAGGATTGGATTCTCCTCCATATTTTTTTTTTGAATTTGTTCAACTAGTTACAATAGATAGATATAGAAGAAAAAAGTAGTTTGCAGAGAAACAAAGATAAAAGTAGGTTCCCGAAATAGAGAAGGTAAATCGACACAAACCCCTTTTGATCAAATTCCCTCAAGCGGCTCTAATACCACTTGATGAGTCCTTGGTCAAGGACAAGCCCTGAGGATATTATTGAGTGTTGATCTATACAGATTTGGTGGTGATGGATCAGGTTACTAACATTGATAGATAGATGATTGATTGTTGGTTAGATTGAAAGGGGAATGGTGGTCGATGGTAGAGATGACTTCAGTGGATGATCCGCGGAAAGGATCAGAAACTTGCTTGGTGATCAAGTTCGTGAGAGACAACCCCAAAAGAGAACAAGATCAAGGCATAGGGAGATCACTCTTCTGGCCATATCGATGTTCAGATCAATGAACAAAGGAATCAAAAATTGCAAAAAGATTTGATAAACAAAAGTGATTGATTATTCAGAAAGCCATACAAGGGTTTATGTAGAAGAAACACAATTCAAAACACACTAAGACTTGTGGGAAATTGACAAAGACCTTTTGTAAAAACTAGAAAGACTTAAACATAACTTAGACGATCTTGAAGACTGAGTAGTTAACCAGGCTGGTTCTGAATTCGTTGGTTTAGTTTCCTTTTGATTTCAGTTCTGGATTGAAGCAAACCAAACAAACAATTGATTCCTCCGATTTCTTGGTTATGGATCTCGTCATGGGACCATTAGAAAGATAGAATGAGTCTTCTTTGGTTTGTCGCTTCTTTTGGGCTGAAAAATAATCATCTCGTCCATCTTCTTCTTGATTTCAAAATCCATCTCCTCCACCTTGTCGCAAATCACCTTCAGCATCAACAAATTCGTCCTGATCCAGATCATGTTCCAATTCAGCTCCTTGTTCCACTGGCTTAGTCATGATCACATCACCCCTTCCTCCTTTTATAGGATTTGTCCTCAAATCCAAGGCATCTACACGAAAAGGAATCAAGTCAGCAATGTTGAAAGTAGAGCTTACTGAATATTTACCTTCAAGGTCTATCTTGTAGGCATTGTTATTGATGCGTTCCAAAACTGTGAAAGGACCATCTGTTCTGGGTAAGAGCTTGAACTTCCTTTCATCAGCAAACCTTTCTTTCCTCAGATAAGTCCACACTAAATCCCCTGGTTCCGGAAACAACTCACACAATGGTTTGCATTCCTCTCATACTCTTTTGTCTTTTGTTCAATGTTCCTCTTGAACTGTTCATGTAAATACACAACAAACTCGGCTTTGGCTTTGCCATCAAGTTTAGACTGCTCATTATGAGGTAAGGGTATCAAATCTAGAGGTAAAATGATTAAATCCATGAACAATCAAAAACGTGGTGTGTTTATAAGAAACAATGGTTATAGGCATGCCATGCAATCGTACAACTTCTCTAAATAAAAGATCAGCAACCATAATGGCATCATCAGTTTTGTGACAAGGTGTGAGCTATCTTAGAGAATCTATCCACTACAACAAAAATAGAATCCTTGCCTTTTCTAGTTCGAGGCAATCGTAGCACAAAATCCATTGATAGATCAACCCATGGTGCTTCAGGAATAGGGAAAGGAGAGTACAAACCTTGGGGTTAAGGTTTGGCTTTAGCTTGAGTGCAAACAACACTTTACTGCAAATCTTTTCCACATCTTTCTTCATAGTTGGCCAATAGAAATGTTCCTTCAAGGTGTTATACATTTTAGCAACTCCAAAGTGCCCCATTATCCCTCCTCCATGTGCGTCCCTGACATACGATTCTCTCAAAGAACAATTAGGAAGACACAATCGATTTTCATAAAACAGAAAACCATCAACTTGTTAAAACTTCCCACTCGTATGTTTCTTAGTTTCCTCATAATGTACTTTCAAATCATGATCAACATAATAGTAAGATTTACTTGTTCAAAGCCTAGAAACTTAGCTTCCAAAGAAGTGAAAAGAGTACCTTTTGGACATTGTATCAGCCACAATATTTTTCTACCTTCCTTGTAATGAATGTTGGGATCAAAATCGGTTACTACAGAACCAACGTTAGAAACCTACTGGGAAATACGCCCTTTGTGAAAAAGAGATAATATCTCGGAAAAAGGGGAACGGGAAAAATCAAAGTCAAGTCTCAGCTGACCGCGAAGGAATGGGCTGCATAAGTGAGCCATCAAGAAGAGTTTGTCTTAATACCTCGAGTAAATGTATCCCCGAACAGAAACACGACGAAACAACTAGAAGACTTGATCATCCAACTCCTCGGATGGAGAAATTGGCCTAGCAAGACGTCCAACGGACAAATCAAACCACAAGAACCGACCAATTCGCCCGTCTGGCGAGTTAGGCCGATACAACTCGCCAAACGGGCGAGTTGGGAAATGCATGCCGACCAATTCGCCCGTTTGGCGAGTTGGACAACACGGGCCGACCAACTCACCCGTTCGCTAGTTGGGCAGCACCGGCCGACCAACTCGCTTGTTCGGCGAGTTGGACAACATGAACCAACCAACTCGCCGAAGACAACTAACTCGCCCGTTCGGCGAGTTGGATCAATTAATCCATTTTCACCTCGTCCTCGTAACTCCCTCTTTCAAAACTTGATCAAAATTATCTTTGTTTCGTCTCAATTAAGACCGATGTTTGAACTTTACCGAAAGAACTCGTTTTCTCGTGAAAGGATCGGGTCGATCGTGTAAGACGATAACGGTTAACTAAACACCTGGAGTCGCATGCCCCATATGAAAGATCCTAACTCTCGAACGACGTCGTCTTAGGAATGCTCTTTCGATAAAATCAAAAAAACGCTTAAGTCAAAAAACAGCCCAAGAAGGTCTAAAACTCGGCTTAAGGCCCACTCGCGATTTTATCCGAAATCGAGCCAATCTTTATGACGGTTTATCTTTATTTTGCAGGAATGGATAAATTTTAAGTTCGGAAGATAAATGTCAAGATCGGAAGATAAATGTTAAGTTTCCAAAGATAATCATGAAGATCGAGGGGAAAAAGGAATATTTCCGCGAAGCGATAAATTCGACCAAGGGAAGAAGGGGAAAGAGAAAACCGCCTCTAGAGGAATATATAGGACTTCGAGGGTGATGATGCAAAAGGGACACGAAAATCCTTACTCGGAGCAAACATAGTACTTAGGGTAATTAGGCATGTTTTCGCTTTACTGTTATCGAGCTGCGACTCAACTAGGTTATTCAAGTCTTACGAGGTTAGAACTAGGAACTCGCCGACGGCTCTTTCCACTAAGGTTTTACCTGTTGTAACGCTCAAACCATAGATTCAGAATAAGATCCTCTTTGTCCTCTTTCAGTCTTTACTTATTCATCGTTTTATTGTTATTCTTACTGTTTGGTTGCTTGACGTTTTTGGCTTAGCAGAAATCTAGGACCTCTGGGAAAGCTAGGTTTACCTTGCCTTCCTAAATCAACGGAAATTGACAGTGCAAATTTTGGTTCCCACAGTTTGTCGCTAGAAGGAGGGGGGGGGTACTGATCAATCTAACTCTCAGCCATCAACGCTCAATCAAAGCATGTCAGATCTCAACAACCAACAGCCTCGTGACGACAACATCATGGATGATAATGTTGAAAACACTCCAGCGACGAATGTCACTGCGGTCAACGTCGACGCAAACGCCGCAGCGTTCGAGGAGGTGAAGAAGATGTTCACGACTTTCGAGAAGAAGTGGGCAGAACATGATAAGGTCATGAACTCCCTTGCTAAGCAGGTTGAACCCAAACAGCGAGGAACATGGCCATTTTTCCGCGTGGAACAACCTGAATCCGCGGAAGAAGACTCGACTTGGCAACACCTTTGGACCGGTCCGACAACGCGCAAGGCAAACCGTCTAGACAAAATCCTGACGAAGTGACCCCCGCGCCAAAGTCGGAAGAACCCCGAGAGATCTTCCTCCTATTGAAGAGATAAAGAAGGAGGAGAATTCGAATGCGTCGACGTGGGAATCTAGCAGTAAGTCCGAACCCACAAAAAAGACGCAGACATACATCCGCACCGCACAAGGAGCCGAGCGGCTCGGGACGAATCCCAGTTCGACAACCCTATGAACGAAGAAGAAGAAGCTATCTTCTGGAATGAACAGGAGGAACTGGACGAGGAGTAAACTCAGAACACTCGCAACAAACGCCGACAAAGTCGGAAATCTGCTAGCAAGAGTTCCGAAATTTGCGATCTCCGCGATGATCTCATGAAAACGGTGGCCGAAGTTAGGGCGGTGAAGTCCCAAATCCACCATGCTACTAGCACCGCACCGGAGATCGATCTGCTGCTCAAAGAGGCTCGTAAAAAAACATTTACTACTCGTATCACCGAAACCAGGGTTTCAGATGCTGGGAAGGTCAAAGTGATGCAATACGACGGAACTACTGATCCTAAGGCACACCTAAAGGCTTTTCAGGTCGCGATGGGTAGAGCCAGGTTCAGAGAAAATGAGAGAGACGCCAGCGAATGCCGCCTCTTCGTAGAAAACCTCCGCGAAGCAGCGCTAGAATGGTTCTCTCACCTCAGGCAAAACTCCTTCGGGAGCTCCGCCAGCTCGCCTCATAATTCCTCAAACAATACTTGATGTTAATAGATAGAAAAACCTTTGACGTGGACCTCTGGAGCTTATCCCAGGGAGAGGGCAAAACTCTCCGCGACTTCATAAAACGATTCAAAACTGTCATCGCTAGAGTCAGCGGGATTAGCGACAAAGTTGCAATAGACGCACTTCAAAAGACGCTCTGGTTTAAGTCAAAGTTCAGGAAGTGGATAACTTTGGAAAGCCGTGTACAATCCAGGACGCGCTTCACAAAGCCATGGATTACATCATCATCGAAGAAGAGACAAAGGTCTTGTCCCAGAAATGGAAGCCAACAAAGAAATGCATCAAAGGATTCGGGGTCGAATCAGAAATTAAAGAAGAAAAACCCTCGCAACGAAAAAAGTGTCCATCGCGGAGACGAAGAAACGCAGGGAGCTCATAGCTACGCTATTAACTCCGGATTGGAGCAAGGACGGACGACGGGTAACACGTGGATCCGACACTGAACTACAACAAAAACGCCTTCTGCAACTCTCACCAAACCCACAGACACTCGACCATTAACTGCAAAGTTCTTGGTGCGAGGTTGGCCGCAAAGCTGCTCTTCGGAGAACTCGCCGGAGTCTCCAGCATGAAAGATCTCATCCGCGATTCAGACCGCCCCCCCCCAAAAAAACTGACAGGACTCCCCAAACGGAGAATCTTTCCCAAGGGAACCAATAGGGAGAAAAGCGTGGAAGAAGGCAGGATGAGTAGGGCAACGACAGGAACTGTCGCAAGGTAAGCATGATCATCGGCGGATTGCAATATTGCAGCGATACCATCTCGGCCATCAAAGCTTATCAGCACAAGGCCGAGTAAAGCGCAAATTCGCCTATCTAGCCCACGACCAATGACACTCCGAAAGGAACTATCACTTTCGATGAAGAAGAGGCCGTAGCGATCGATCAGCCACATTGTGATCCACTCGTAATTGATCTCGTGATAAGAGATCTCGAGGTCGCTAGGGTTCTCATCGACACGGGAAGCACGGTAAACGTCATCTTTCGCGACACTCTCAAAAGGATGAACATTGAGTTAAGTGAAGTTGTACAATCACCTATGTCGCTAACCGGTTTCTCTGGCACGACGTCAATGACCCTCGGTTCGATCAAATACCCGTTGCGGCAAAAGAAGTCACCAAGATCGTCGATTTTGCGGTCGTCGACCACCCGACCATCTACAACGTCATCATGGGCATGCCTTGGCTAAACGCCATGAAGGCAGTCCCATCGATTTATCACTTAGGCATTAAGTTCCCAACTCATAACGGGATTGCCGTGATTTGGGCTGCCAGAAGCAGTCGAGACGCTGCTTCCTGGCCGAGCACAAGCTAAGACAAATCACGAACACCGCGATGGCAAAGACCAAACGCCCGAAGATAGCCCATGCATCAGCCAAAAATACTTCGGACAACGACGACCCAGAACCGTCGGATCAAGCAACGGCCAGTGAACAACCAGTTCCAGTGCCCGACGCGTCAAGCCCACAGAAAGACAAGTCCAACGGAAGACGTCGAGCCAGAAACTGACGCAGTCGACACAAACACAACAGGCCGAGTAAACAGACTCGCCCAAACAAGCAGAACTACGAGATGGCTTGATCTTCGAAAGAGGTACGTAGGCAGCTCATCAAAAGACGAGTTCAGCTATCCCCCTCTCTAAAAATGGGGGGGGGGAGTGGGTACATATACGAATACTCATATATTCCCACATTCAGAAATAAATTTTTTATGTTGTACTAAAAAAATTTAAAAACCTTTCAGCAATAAAGACTTCTTTATAATTTCGCATATTTTCTATCATCCCGCAAAGAAACGTTATGTTATACATCCATATACGAGAAAAACGATTATCGCACCATCCGAGAAACAGGAACTCGCGAAAAATCGTTCTGCCTTGAAACAGATCAACTCCACACTATCTTATCTTGGTCGAATCATCAATTTTGATTCCCGACCGAAACACGAGACCCTGGTTCCATATGCTCAAAGCGTTAGTTACACAAAGTAGGTTTTTGAAAAAATAGGCTAGACGTCGCCTGAATTTTCGAGAACACACCCCCAGTCTATTCGCCACTATAAAACACTCGGCAATTGGCCCCGCCAAGCACTTTAGCCGTCTTAAACAAACGCACCCAGGTCCATCCTAAGGACAGATCCTCTCACATCCGACTAGGATAAATAGCGCGCTATAAAAGAAATCCAAAATTTTGGTCAGCACTTTCGGAGACTTAAAAATTGTCCCTGAAGAGATGCTCGACTCCGACCAGACAAGTCGTATAAGCCGAGAACCTATCGCCGGACTTTAAATTGGAACGGAGTCAGGTTAAAATCGAAACAGGCAAAACGAAAGCCGATTAGTCATCGCAAAGCCTTAAACCAAAAGTAAACCTAGGTCTTGCCCTAAACCCAGCACACTGGTCTCTAACGTCTCAAGGCATGATATCAAAAAGATACGAGATCCTAAAAGCATGTCTCTTCATCCGTATCTAAACGTTCTCGAAACTTTGAAAACTCCTCGAACATCTCGACGAACAACGAATAGGATGATCCGCAAAAAAGGGAGGAAGTCGAGATGACAACTCGAGTTTTCTTTCTACACTAAACGAATTCCAGACATCATTTTAAACACCCACTTATCATAAAAAGCACGGTTCGAATGATAGCTAATAAAAGGTAGGGATTCAAGGCCACACTCGGCCAGTCCCGCTACACACGACCATAGTCGGCCGACGAAGAACGAAACGGAAACATACAATAATACAGGAAGAACGCATTCCCGAATAAGTCATGACCTCGCGATAACTCGTCAAAACCAAAGCACCCAGTCATCGATCTACCAAGCAAATAGTCATTGACGTCCAGATGAGCCGTCAGCTGGTTCACATCGCCCGTCTCATCAGCAGTCCCCGCCTCGGCCTCCACCATATCACGGGAAACAGGAATCGGGTCCCACGTTCCCAAATCCTCTCCTCGATCTGAGGAATCGCAAAGTCCCTATCCCTCTCGTTTTTGCGCCCGGTCTGCCTCGCATACTCGGCACCAAACGAATAGTCAGGGGCCTGCGTGAGGTATAGTCCACCCACACCGCCGCGACACTCGCGATAATCCCAAAGTCCTTATAACCCTTCGTAAGCTCCTCGAATTCATACAAGAACTTTTCGCGATGGGTCTTCATGACTTCAGCCATTTCTCTCTTCCCTCGCCTATAAGCGCGACAAACCTCTGTCGCGACCGACTCCCTCTCAAGACGACGAGAACTTTCCAATTCATCTCTCAGACGAGCAATCTCTTTGTTAGCTGTCTCAGCCATGAACTGAGCCATGCGTGCCTCCTGGAAGCTCGCATTATGTGCTCGATTCATCATAAGGAGACTCTGCAAATTATCTCAAAGTCAAGAAAAAGCTCGTCCTCGAAAGAGAATAATAACGCTAAAAATCTTACCCCGTTGACCATCCTCAATGCCTGGGTAAACTCCAGGGTCTCGTGGACCCACCTATGTCCGGAGGAAAGTCAAAACCAAGCAGCTCATCAAGATCGTCCCGTTCACCACTACTCCCGCCTACGTGACTATTTAGGTAGTCTCTAAGTATGTTGTCGGGGAGCACTGCTCGTTAGCCGCTTCTTCCTCGACAACGACGTGTTTGTCCTTGCTAGTCTTCGATCTTTCCTCTCTCGTATGAACCTCGCACGGAAAGAATCCATCCGTGGTCGACTCCGACACTTCCTCTACCGGCAGATTTGGATGATACTGAGAACGGTGGAGAGCAATAGCACGGCGAACCATTTTCGGGTTAAACTTTGCCCAAAAACACGGGCGACCGTGAAGCAAGTATCGGATGGTATTCAGACCCTCCAGACTCAGAGGGAAAATATTAGTCTCCAGAAAAAACAAAATATGTTAGAGATCAAGCTTCACCAAAACCGAAATAAGAAAAGGGCGACACTTGGTTAAAGATACATTTCCAACCCCATTTAGTCATAAAGATGGAGATGCCATTTGCTTATACAGATGCATCGCTAACACGGACGAAAAAAAGTGCTCCTGCCAGTTATGGTAGTTCGACCCGAACTCCTTTATGATCGTCATCCCCGGCCGAGGCCTTAACTGAACTATGGACGACTTCCCGAACGGTTTAAGCATAACGTCAAGATGATTGGCATCGAGGTCATACCTAGTTTGTAACTCAGAACAAGAATCCCGACAATATGCTGCAAACCACACGTGTTTATCTGACCAATCGATATCTTGAAACGGTTCAGATGTCGCGCCATGATCTATGGAATAGGAAACCACAAATGTCACTGCATCAGGTACCCCTCATAACACATGAAGTAACCCTTGGGCGGAGACTCAGCGATCTCTCCAACCTTCGGAAGACAAAAATCGACTAACTCAGGAACTCGGCAATGGCTCCGAATGGCAGCAAGCCCATTCGGACAGCTCTTGCTGGGACAACCCTCCACGGGGTTGGCATGAAACAGAGGCAGGGCCCACGTACCAGGTCTGGGAGGTTTCACTTCTCCCTTGGCCGCCCATTATGCCTCGGCTTCCTTGGGGTCAACCGAGTGAGCCGAGAATTCCACCTTTGGCCCAGCATCGTTGTGTTGCGAGCTGGAACCATCAGGGACAGAACGGTCGTGACGAGACTTTGAGGAAACCTTTCTTCTCGAAGACATAACTTTCTTTTTACCAAAGGAAGGAAAGAGAGGAGAAAATCTTTTGATCCTTGAAAAAGTTTGTGGAAATGTGCAAGTGAAGAATTTGAAAACCCACTCCACATACTTATAGAAGAAAGGATTCACTATTTCACCTCCAGGCTTTCGGACGTCGGATTCCGCCTAATTTATCCAATATGCCTGAAAAACGCTCGCAAGAACATCACAGTTCTGACGAGCTGGGGGCTAACTGTTGGGGTCAAAATCGGTTACGACGGAATCAACGTCAGAAACCTACCGGGAAATGCGCCCTTTGTGAAAAAAGAGATAATATCTCGGAAAAAGGGAACGGGAAAAATCAAAGTCAAGTCTCGGCTGACCACGAAGGAATGGTCTGCATAAGTGAGCCATCAAGAAGAGTTTGTCTTAAGACCTCGGGTCAATGTATCCCCGAACGGCAACAAGATGAAACGACTAGAAGACTCGATCATCCAACTCCCCGGACGGAGAAGTTGGCCAGGAAAGACGTTCAACTCGTTGAACGGACAAATTTAACCACAAGAACCGACCAACTCGCTCGTTCGGCGAGTTGGAGCACGGGCCGACCAACTCGCCCATTCGGCGAGTTGGACAGCATGGATCGACCAACTTGCCCGTTCGGTGAGCTAGACAACATGGGCAGACCAACTCGCCCGTTCAACGAGTTGGGTCGATCAAGACAACCAACTTGCCCATTCGGCGAGTTGGACAAGCCTAACTCGCCAAACAGGCGAGTTGGGTCAATCAAGACAACCAACTCCCCCCATTCGGCGATTTGGGCAAGCCCAACTCTCTGAACGGGCGAGTTGGGTCGATCAAGACAACCAACTCGCCCATTCGCCGAGTTGGACAAGCCCAACTCGCCAAACGGGCGAGTTGGGTCAGTAAAGACAACCAACTCCCCCATTCGCCGAGTTGGGTCGATCAAGACAACCAACTCGCCAAACGTGCGAGTTGGGTCGATCAAGACAACAACTCGCCAAACGGGCGAGTTGGGTCGATCAAGATAAACAACTCGCCAAACGGGCGAGTTGGGTTGATCAAGATAACCAACTCGCCGAACGGGCGAGTTGAATCAATCAATCCATTTTTATCTCGTCCTCATAACTCCCTCTTTTGAAAATTGATCGAACTTATCTTTGTTTTGTCTCGATCGAGACTGACGTTGGAACTTTACCGAAAGAACTCATTTTCTCGTGAAAGGATCGGGTCGATCGTGTAAGACGATAATGGTTAACTAAACACCTGGAGTCGCATGCCCTACTAAAGATCCTAACTCTCGGACGACGTCATCTTAGGAATGCTCTTTTGATAAAATCGTAAAAAACGCTTAAGTCAAAAAACGGCCCGAGAAGGTCTAAAACTCAGCTAAATGCCCACTCGCGATTTTATCCGAAATCGAGCCCAATCTTTATGACGGTTTATCTTTTATATTGCAGGAAGGGATAAATGTTAAGTTCAGAAGATAAATGTCAAGATCGGAGGATAAATGTTAAGTTTCCAAAGATAATCATGATGATCGAGGAAATAAAAGGAATATTTCCGCGAAGCGATAAATTCGACCAAAGGCAGAAGGGGAAAGAGCAAACTGCCTCTAGAGGAGTATATAAGGACTTTGAGGGTGATGATGCAAAGGGAAACGAAAATCCTTACCCAGAGCAAACATAGCACTTAAGGAAATTAGGCATATTTCTGTTTTATTGTTATCGAGCAGCGACTCAACTAGGTTATTCAGGTCTTACGAGGTTAGAACTAGGAACTCGCCGACGGCTCTATCCGCTATGGCTTTACCTGTTGTAAAGCTTAAACCACAATTTCAGAATAAGATCCTCTTTGTCCTCTTTATGTCTTTACTTATTCATTGTTTTATTGTTATTCTTACTGTTTGGTTGCTTGACGTTTTTGACTTAGCAGAAATGCGGGACCTCTAGGAAAGCTAGGTTTACCTTGCCTTCCTAAATCAACAGAAATCGATAGTGCGAATTTTTGTTCCCACAATGAATCACATAAGGAAACATTTCTAAGAACTCTACCCCTCTGGCGTGCCTCTTGTTGAGCTTGTGCTGCCCTTTCAGGTGTTCCAAAGACTCATGATCAATGTGTATAACAAACTCTTTTGGCAAAAGATAGTGTTGCCACGTGCAAAAGTGCTCTAATCAAAGCATAGAGTTCTCTGTCATAGGTTGGATAGTTCAACATTGCTCCATTCAGTTTATCACTGAAGTATGCTATTAGCCTATTTTCTTGCATCAACAAAGCTCCAATACCTACACCAGAGGCATTACATTTAATTTCAAAAGTTTTAGCAAAATCAGGCAGTACTAGCAAAGGAGCATTAGTAAACTTCCCTTTCAGGTTCTGGAAAGCTTCTTCTTGAGCCTTCTCCCACTTGAATCCCACATTCTTCTTGATGACTTCAGTGAGAGGTGCTGCAATGGTGCTAAAGTCCTTCACAAACCTCCTATAGAATCCAGACAAACCATGGAAACTCCTAACTTCACTCACACTCTTTGGACTTGGCCAGTCTTTGATTGATTTTACCTTCTCCTCATCAACCTTGATTCCATGTGCTGTTACAACAAAGCCTAAAAACACAAGGTGTTTCGTCCCAATGGTACATTTCTTAAGGTTAGCAAACAAAGACTCATTCCTAAGTACTTCAAGAACATATTTCAAGTGTTGCATATGTTAACTCAAGTTTTTTCTATAGATCATGATGTCATCAAAGTATACTACAACAAAATGGCCAATGAATCTCAAAATGTGGTTCATCAACCTCATGAATGTACTAGGTGCACTAGTAAGCCCAAATGGCATAACCAACCATTCATACAAGTCATTTTTAGTTTTGAATGCAGTTTTCTACTCATCTCTTTCTTTCATCCTAATTTGGTGATAGCCACTTTTTAGATTAACTTTAGAAAACACACATGACCCATGCAACTCATCTAACATATCATCAAGTATAGGGATATGATGTCTATTCTTTACAGTGATATGGTTGATGACACGGCAGTCTACACACATGCGCTAACTTCCATCTTTCTTTGGCACAAGAAGCACATGAACGACACATGGACTCAACCTCTCTCGGATGTGTCCCTTTTCAATAAGTTCATTTATTTGCTTCTGAAGTTCTTTGGTCTCATCAGGATTGGTTCTATAAGCGGGCATGTTTGGAAGAGAGGCTCCTGGAACCAAATCAATCTGGTGTTTAAGTCCATGTATTGGAGGCAAACCATGAGATTTTCTTCAGAAAACACATCATTGAACTCTTGGAATAGAAACTTAAACTCACTCATTATCTCCGGTGCAATGTAAGAAGAAACCATTAAAGCTCTTTAAGAACAAAATAGAAGCATAGGTTGTTCAAGGTATAGAGCTTTCTTAACCTCACTGGTTTTGGCTTTGGGATTGGACTCTCTGAGATCTTCCCATCAGTCTGTTTTCCATGTCCTTAGCTTCTTTCCTTCTGAGGTTTAGATGAACTTGGTCATCATGAACTTCATGTGGAGACAAAGGAGCCAAAATGATGTTCTTATCTATGTGGGTAAAGGAATACCGGCTAGTGAACTCATCATGAGTGGTTCATTTATCATATTGCCATGGTACCAAGGAGAATATGGTTAACATCCATATGCAATACATCAGAAACTATCTCGTCCTACTACCTTCCAATTTCTAAAGAACTATCACATGTTTCTGAATTGTTATCTCACCTTCTTCATTCAACCACTGGATTAGGTAGGGTTGTGGGTGGTTATTGGTCATAAGACCAAGCTTCTCAACCAATCTTTCACTAGCTACATTAGTGCAACTTCCTCCATCTATGATCACACTGCAAACTTTTCCTTCAGTGGAGCACCGAGAATAAACAAATTCTCTCTCTGATCTTCTTATTTTTCCTTGGGTTATACACTTAGTGATCTTCTTGTAACCAATAGCTCACCATGAAATGCATAATCAATAAGCTCTTCCTTGGAGGTATCAGAATTTTCTTCTTCAGAAACCAACTCGCTTGTATCAAGTATAACCATGAGCTTCTTGTTGGTATACTCATTAGCAAAGTACCCAAACCCTTGGCACTTGTAGCACTTAACATCCCTGGTTCTTGCAGCTGGTCCCTTTCCCTTGTCTTCCCGTCCATAAATCTTAGTTTCTTCTTTTAAGCTGATGTTCAATCAGTATGGACTTTTGAAGAAGTTCATAGATGTCTTCATACTCCTGTAACTCAAGTCTATATCGAATGTCACGATTGAGAAGAACTTGAAATCGAGCCGTAGATGCCTCAGAACCTTCTTCTACAGCAACTTTCATCATCAATATTTCCATCTCTTGGTAGTAATCATCTACACTTCTAGTTCCCTGAGTAAATATCCTAAGTTTTTGATGAACCTCCCTGCTGTATTGACCAGGAAGAAAACGTTTCTTCATGATGGTTTTGGAGCTCAAACCATTAGGACACTTGCGGCTCTCCTGACTTTCTCTTGGTTGTAACAATCTGATCCCACCAGTGTCGGGCATAACCATTAAACTCAGTAGCAACCAATATCACTTTCTTAGGTTCTGAATAGTTTTGGCAGTTAAACACAAGCTCCATCTTCTTCTCCCATTCCAGGTAAGCATCAGGGCTGTTGGTACAAAAAAGGTAAATCGACACAAACCTCTTTTTGATCAAACGCTCTCAAGTGACTCTAGTACCAATTGATGAGTCCTTGGTCAAGGACAAGCCCTAAGGATGCTCTTGAGGGTCAATCTAGAAAGATTTGGTGGTGATGGATCGGGTTCCTAAAAATGACAGATAGATGATCGATTGTTGGATATAGTTAAAGGGGAATGGTGGTCGATGGTAGAGATGACTTCAGTGGATGATCTCCGGAAAGGATCATAAACTTACTTGGTGATCAAGTTAGAGTGAGACAACCCCACAAGAGAACGAGATCAAGGCGTAGGGAGATCACTCTCCTGGCCAAATCGTTGTCAGACCAATGAACAAAGGAACCACAAGTTGCAAAGAGATTTGATAAACAAAACTGATTGATTATTCAGAAAGCCATACAAGGGTTTATGTAGAAGAAACAAAAGTAAAAAAACACACTAAGAGTTGTGGGAAATCAACAAAGACTGTGTAAAAATTAGAAATACTTAAACATAACTTAGACGGTCTTGAAGACTAAGTAGTTAACCAAGCTGGTTCTGACTTCTTCGGTTTGGTTTCCTTTTGATTTTGGGTCTGGATTTAAGCAAACCAAACAAGCAATTTATTCCTCCAATTTCTTGGTTATGGATCTCTTCATAGGACCATTAGAAAGAGAGAATGAGTCTTCTTTTGTTTGTCACTTCTTTTGGGCTGAAAAAGAATCATCTCGTCAATCTTCTTCTTGATTTCAAAATCCATGTCCTCTAGCTTGGCCCAAATCACCTTCAGCATCAATAAACTCGTCTTGTTCCAGCGTATCTTGTTCTATTTCAGCTTCTTGTTCTACTGGCTTAGTCATGATCACATCAAGGGTTGACTCCAATATGGGTCATATTTGAAAAACACCCATATTATAAGTTTCTCAAAATCTAAAAATAAAAATAATGTATAACATATAAATTGAGTAATGTTTACCAAAATGCCTAAAATTTATACAAAACTGTCTTAGTTTGAATAGTTGGATGGAGAATTAATAGATATTTTAAGCATTTTTAGTGTTGTGAGTATTTTAAGTTATTTTAGATATTTTAATTTTGATTATTTCAATATATTTTCAAATCTTTTGGAGAACTTCAAAATTTCTTATATATTTCAGATATTTTTGAGTATGAAATTTAAAAATAGCTAACATATTTAAGTAAACAAATATGATTCAGATATTTTCGGAGACCCGAAATATTTTGGTTTGGATCGAGTTCGGTTTTGGTTCCCTAGATACCAAAAACTTAAACCCGTTCGGATATTTAACCTGTATGGTTTGGGTTCAGTACTAATATTTTGGATCAGATTTGGTTTGCTTCTTCGGGGTCATGTTTTTTACCCAGCCTGAATCTCTTTAATATTTAATTAAATTCCATCCCCCCCTCAAAATAGCAATATTAAATCAGTGCAATCTATAGAAAAATCCTTGATTTATGTAGAAGTGGAATATACATAATCCTTTCTTGAATATTTATAGAAAAACTGCTCAAATATGACCATAATATCTTAACTTACACAAAACATGATCATTCGTTAATAGGTTTGATTGTAATATTAATAAATAGTTAATATTAGGTAATGATCCGCGCCTTGCGCGGGAAGAGATCGTTTGTAAAATGTGTAATTATTTAATTATGATTATTAGATTATAATTTTTGTTTTGTTTTAAGGACTATTATGCAATGTTTTGAAAATTGGACCGGACCGGCCGGTTGAACCAATCAGACCGTGATTCACTCTTATAATGATTTTAGGTGGTCCTAAAAACTGAATTTGACTTAAACCAGCAAACTTGGTCAAAACCGATGAAACTCACTAAAACCGGTGATCCGGTTCAATATTAAAATCGAGTTTTCTCCAATTGAAGTATATATCATATTTTTATATTATTTGTTTTTAACTTTTATATCACTTTTAAATTCTAACAATGGTATGAAGTTGTATCAAAATAACTTTATAGTTATACTTATATATGTGTAGTTAATTAATTTACAATTAAATCAAAATATAAGTTACAATGCCGAGTCAATATCCGGTCCAATTTTCAAAATTTAATAATTATTAGTCATTGATAATGTTAAATAGGCTTATATGTATAATATTGAAGCCCAATTACTAAACTATAAGAATATAAAACATACTAAACAATAGAAAACTGTAAATCAAACATGTTATAACTCATGGTCACTTTTTGTAGTTTGTAGTTCCTAATGAAGCAATTTTTTGTAGTTACTAATGAAACAATTATATAATCTTATCTTTAAACTTTGTTACGAGTATAAAAAGTACAATTTTGTGTAATTGATGAATGTGTACCAACTTAACTCTACTTTTGTAGCCATTGAAATGCAATATTGCTCCTAGTCACTACACCAAATAATCAGCTTTTTCTTCTGTCGTATAAGCTTTATTTTTTCTCGTGTCTATAAGTAAGTCATGAACTTCTAGAACAAAAACTATAATGTTATCATTTAAACATAATTTAAGCGAGTGAGGTTTTAGGTTTTCAATAATGTTAATAATTAATAATTTAGTGTATCATGTTTTTAGTTAATATAATGATAATATTAGTTAGGTGACTGACGTTTTTAATAACATTATGTTACACGTTAGTAATAGTAAAGGAGGTCCAATGGCATAAAAATGTAATTACTCTAGTTAGATATGGTGTTTTTTAATGGAGGATGTGAGAAGTGCTCTTATACTGACACATCAGCATAATGACATCCTTGTAAAATATATTACAATTCAAATGTTTCTCCTTTAATATATAGGGGATTTGCATCCAGGATATGATAAAATTCAGCTATGATACAATTTCCTTAATAACCGAGATTATGAGGTATACTAATATATTTTGTGATTCTAATATATTTTTATTTTAAATTTTATACAATTTTCTTAATAACCGAGGTTTAATTGGTTTTTTTTTTTTGTCGACTAAACTGAGAAGGATAGGTGGTTTGACGTTGGGTGCGCGAGCACAGAGCCATCAAACACTAGCTATCCAATCACCACTCATGCACCGAATGTACCTTGCCCCGCTAAGGTTTAATTGGTTACTCTTGGATTTTAGCGATTTTCTGGTTTTATCAAGTGTTTAAATAAGAGATATTTCTTAAAACCAAAAAAGATTGTATATTGGATCACTGAGTTTACCGGTTTGAATGTGGATCCGAGTTAGATTTAAAATCGCTGATTTAATGCAAAATATTTTAATAAACAATTCTTACAAATTAACTTACATTTTTAATTTTTTAATGAAATTTTTATCATGAAATATTCTGCGCTTTGAAAGCACGACAAAATCTAGTTTATATTATTCAAAAAGTATTTTGTTATCTAGCAATAACTCGTAAAATTGTATACCGTGTTATCAATAATCAATTAGGGATCAATATGATCAGGATTCTCGAAGACGATCAATGCTAACGTCTATCAAATAGTATAACATAGTTGACCACCAATCATATGTCTAAATTAGTTGACATTAACCGCGAAGAATGGCGCATATTTGCTTATTCTATATAATACACAAACGCAAGCGCTGAATATAGTTAAATATAGTAAACCAAAATCAGTATTCACTTTATATTGTGTAGTTGGAAGGAGAACTGTTGCAGATAGTCACACACTATATACTATACAATAGTTTGGGGAAATCGGCTATTTCATATATCAACTCGGCTCTACGGTCCCAATCAATACATATATTCATAACATGAGCAAATACCTAATTTAACACAGATTTATTTTAAATGTCATTTATGAACTAAAAAAAATTGGTAGAAACCTACATTGACAGTTTAGCCCGTTAGTCAACATTGAAAGGAGCTTTGTTGTGTTTTATGAAATAATATGTGGTAAATATAGAATATTACATGGTAATTGTGCAGTATTATGAAGAGATCTAGTCACTTTAAAAAGAAGATGAAACAGCATCGGTCGATATTATTTGTTTTTCTTTCTTATTTTCATTGGAGTTGTTTCTTCTCCGGAATTGCTCTCCTTCAAACTCTAGCTTTAGTTTCATCAGGGATCGTCTCTTGTTTCAATGGTCTAAGATTCTGGTTCTAACGCATGAAAACTTGTTCTCTGATTCCTACTGTTTGAATTCCTCGCTGAATCACTTGGGGCTCGACGAGAAGAAGCTATGTCTCTTCGTCGTCCACGACATTATGTCTTCTCTGCTATTCTATGATGCTCATCGACTACTGTGCTCAATAAAATTTCCAAAATTGAATATCTAGTGTAGGTTATTGTTCTCTCCAACTTTAGAATTGAAGAAGGGATCTCTATGATATTAAAATCTGCCTTTTATGTTAGTGTTGTGTAGACCTTGGTCAAGCTTGGATTGACTTTTAGATTAATGGATCTTCAATATATGCGCATTCAATTTCTTTCACTCCATTTAATTATTGTTTGTATCTTACTATATGTTGAATTATGCATTGGAAAAGATTAAGTTCGAGTCCTTGACCTACAAGAGCAAGCTCGATGGTCAGCCTGATCTTTTAGTTCACATAATTCCCAACAAGACTACCAACACCTTGACCTTCATCGACAAATGTATCTTCACCACCAAGCACAATGACGACGATCAGTACATGTGGGAGTCTCAAGTTGGTGGGCTTTCGAAAGACCTCTGGCAAGAGTCTTGACGAGGAGAGGAGGAAGGATTTTATCAAGAAGCACCATGAGTTCATCAGCTACTAAATTGCCTTGTGGGTTAAGAAGACTGGTGAAATGGAGCGTTTTTGTTACAGCCCAGAATGGGGGTCGTCCAAATGATCTACTGAGGTTCCAATCGGTTCAGCCGGATTGTTGTCGAATGATCGATATTGCTGGAATCCGAGTTGTAAACCTAAAACAAATTCAAATGTAACGAGATGCTTCTTATAATAAGAACAAACTAAGATAAATAAGCAAAGGATATGATGGAATTTGGATGCTGGACGTGTGTCACTCTCAGCCTGATCAAGAGATGATCGAAGTGAATGGGATGGAGCAAAGCTTGCTGGATGTGTATCACTCTCAAGCTTGGCAAACAAATGGAATGGAAGTGCTGGTGGATTGAGGACGCCAAAAAGATCAATGGAAGGGATCCTTGATAATCCTGGTTGCTCCAGAGTTGCTTCTCACACACTTTAATGACTTAGACAATAGTTTTTAAGAAAAACTAGAAAAAATGCATAATCATTCATAAAATTCAAAGTAGGTTAATTACAATGGTGAAAGGACTTGAGCTTATATAGGCTCGACAAATACAACTCTGGACAAAACCAAACGGTCATAAACTTAACTAGGAAAGAAAATAACTTAAAAATAAAGTTTGGTCTTCAAAAGAGTGATCTTGGGAGATTTTATGGCTGTTGGAGATGATTTGCTTAGTCATAAATGGGGGACTTGATTTCCTTTGAAATCTGGACGGTTATAGAGGATATGGGAGCTTCCTGAGAACCTTCTGGATGTATGGGAGGACCTTTATCTCGTGCACAAAGAAAAGAAGTAGCTGTTGGAGATTTATTCCAAGAATCTCCAAATAAGGCAAGTTGTAGTAATTACAGATTCTCTTGATCCAATGTTGGCTGGTACATAGTAGGAACTTGTAGAACTCCTCTTGATCATTGATTATGTCTTCTGGGGCTCTTGGTATGATCATATAATCCTCTGGTCGGAATTGGTTGGTTTGTAAGTGATTGAACCGAAAGATTTTCCAATCTTCCCATAAACTGCTCGATTTGACCGGTTTTGGGAAAATGAGCATAACTCCTAATTTCTTTGACAAAATATCGTGATCCTGGGATTTATGGAAATATGAGAGACCCATATTGAAGTCCATGATTTATTCTGGAGAATTACTCTTCGTTGTTGGACTGACCTTCACTTCTAAAGGCCGAGACTCGCAACTGGATGGACTTGGAAACCTCCATATTCTAAAATACATAACTTCTTGGTCCGTGAAGATTTTATAGAAATTCCAAGCCTCAGTGCTTTCTTTATGAGTAAAACTTCTTATAAAATTAGTTTCACTCCTAAATTCCTTCTGGTTGCTGAGATATTTGCCTTGGACTGAACCTCTGTCGCTGGAACCTCTACATTGGTTGGTATGGACAGTTTGGTGGGATTCTGGCCGAGCTGCTGGTTTGTTGGTTGCAACAGTTTTGATGACTATGATGAAAAGGAAAAATGGATGAGGAAGTTAAAATGGAGGATGTATATGAAGAAAAAAAAGGAAGAGAAGAAAAGAAGAAATTGAGATCAACATATTCTTTGAATAATAATGGTTAATTACGATGGAAATTTGGAAATAAGAGAGGACATTCAGCAAAACACTATTGTTTTACACTTTATAAATGTTTTTTTATCTTATAAACTATGTGACTAGATTTCCATGTAATAATGTTTCTTGCCATGTATTTTTAGTAAACTGACAGCTAACCTTTTGTTAAAGTTGACTAATAGACATACACTCAATCTATGTTTTTGCCTAAATCTTTTAGTTTGCGTATGATATTTGAAATAAATTTATGTTGAAGTAGGTATTTGCACATGTTTTGAGTATATGTATTGATCGACACCGCATAACCTAATTGAGGTATGAAATAGTCGATTTCCCCAATAGATCGTGGAGTGGAGTGGTAGGGCAAAAGATGGGAGCAAAAAAAAAATAATGAATAAAAGTCAACACAATTTCAGCAGAAGAAACGCTCTTCATCTAAAAACTAATTGACCATCTTTTTTTATTATCACAACTCGGTATATTCATTCTCGTCTTTCTAAAATTTTTTGTTCGACCCATTTAGTCTGAAATGAAATAGAGTAAAAAGTTACACCATAACATATCGTACATTATTGGCCAACTACGTTTGAAAAACCCTAAAGTACATAAATTGATAAATAAGAAAGTACAGAGATTACCAAGATGCATAGAATCTGAACCACGAACATCTATGTTCACTGAGCTAACACCATTGTTAAAAAAAATTTAATCTACCACTATAATACTGTTTAGAAAACAAAGAACAAATTTTTTTATGAAGACCACAAGAAGTCGCAAAATATTTTTGTAAGGGAAGATATAATAATCTATACTATATAAAAGTTGAGGCTATAAGCCATTGAGAGCGTCCACGTAGGATGTTAAACGACCAATCAAAATATGACAAATCATCTTCTTAATTTATTATCTTTAAAATGTCAATATTACCACAAAATTGTTTATTTCAAAATAAATAGAAATCAATATCAAATATGGTAAAATTACAAAAGTAAAAACATTACATAATTTAACTTAATACATAACTGATTTTTGAAAATATATTATATTTTTTTTAAATGTTAATATTTACAAAATTATATTAAAAACAAAATTAGTGTTATGTATATAACTTAAACTAACAAAATAAATATTTATATTTTACAACTTGCTTAAATATGTTAATTGTTAAAGTAAAAAGGAAAATCAAAAGTAAATAGTAATATTAACAAAACATTATTGTTTTCTTAATACATAACTGATTTTCAAAAACATAAAAAATGTTAATATTTCAGAAATTATATTTAAACTAACAAAATAAATCTTAATATTTTACAACTTGCTTAAAAATGTTAATTTTTAAAGTAAAAAGGAAAATCAAAAGTAAATTGTAATATTAACAAAACATTATTGTCTTCTTAAGTATAATAAAAATGTTTTAGTAATATTAGTATTTTACAACTTGCTTAAAAATATTAATTTTTAAAGTAAAAAGAAAATCAAAAGTAAATTTTAATTTCGTTTTTAATATAATTTGGAAATATTAACATTTTAAAAAATATAATAATTCGTCATATTTTCGAAAATCAGTTATATATTAAGTTAAATTATATAATGGTTTTACTTTTGTAATTTTACCATATTTGATTTTGATTTCTATTTTATTTTGAAATGAACAATTTCTGGTAATATTGACATTTTAAAGATAATAAATTATGTCAAAATAAAAATTATGTCCTTTTAAGTATAATAAATCCAAAGTATCATTTATACCAAAATAAAATGGAAAATTGATGTTAAATAATAAAAACTAAAACTTTTAAAAATGGAAATTCACTTAATATATAAAATAAGAAACTTTCTAATATATGAAATATTAGGGTGACTATAATATTTGTCTAAACATCAAAGGGTTTCAAAATTTACTTTGACAAAGAGAAAGATTGAAAAGAATAGAAATATTTACACAATGGTTGCTTGTGCTTCTTCTTTGGTTTTTGATGATCTTACAAAAGGATTTAATAAGAATGAATTTCATGCTAGAGTGGTTCACTTTTGAGAAGCACGTAACATCACCAAGGGTGGTTTACTTATGGTTTTTGAGTTGTTTCTTATTGATCAAAATCGATGTTGCTGAATCAAATGATAGTGTGATTTATCGCATGTTCCCTCTCTAAGTTGTTGCATCAACTACTACATGACCAAGTCATCACTACATATAATAATTTTTTGAATGAATGTTAAATTTATTCTTAAAAATCGGTGTTACATTATGTGTGATTTTGTTTTTGAATAATTTATACTATATAAAAGTTGAGGTTATAAGCCATTGAGAGCATCCACATAGGATTTAAGTCCACCAATCGTATTATGACACATTATTATATTAGTTTATTATTTTCAAAAATGTTAATATTTCCAAAACAATATTAAAACGAAATTAATATGACATATATAAATTAAACCAACCAAAAATATTAAAATTTTAAGTCTTGCTTAAAAATGCTAACTATAATAGTAATATGGAAAAAAAATAGTAATATTAACAAAACAAATACGTTTTCTTAGGTATAGTAAATCCAAAATACATTTGATACCAAAATAAATTGGAAAATTAATGTAATAATAGTTAAACTAACAAATAAAACAAAATAAAAACATCACCTTGGCATGATTTGATGATACAAACCTTCAGAGATCTGGATCATTCTGGTGTTGCAAGATGGAGTCTACACATGAAATTACTATGCAGGTTTTTTGATGACGTTTGGGATTATGTGAAGTTGTTCCCCTTTGCTAAACATGGATAGATCACTGCATAGGTCTATTCTCAGTTTGATTGTGTTGGCTCTATGAGAGTAAGAGATCCTGGTTCATGTCTTGCACGTTACATAATGCATGATTCTGTTCGTGTGATCACTGGTAGAAAGCGTTATTGTATACTTCACAACATGTCCTGCAGCGAGAGTATCTCACATTATGACATTCGTACAGGAACACAGCATCTGAAACCCTCAAATTTTTTTTTTTGAATTACCAGGAGGTTCGGGCCGAAGCCCTAATCTCCCCAGGTCTGAAACCACAACATGAAATATTGGTTTCATCCCAGCGGTCACTCGAACTGGGGACCTCTGACACAATGGCCAAGGTCCTTTCCAGTTGAGCTAATGACCTCTAATAAAACCCCCAAGTTTTTGCTTGAACTGAAGAAGGGAAACATCTCACTCTTCACCAAAGCTTTGCACAAGTAAGTTCATTTATTTAAACAGTAATATCAAATATCAAGTTTTTTACTTTTTTGTAATTCGTCAGGGTGTTAGGTTGCGTCATTGATCATGTCATTGACAATGACAATGATAAGATGTCTAAATTCTATAAAAATTGATGCTACATCTTAAATTCTTAAATTAGTAAAATGGAAATTCAAAAATAAAAATAGCAATATTAACAAAACAAATACATTTTCTTTGATATAGTAAATCAAAAATACAATTTATACCAAAATAAAATGGAAAATTAATGTGATAATAGTTAAATAAACAAATAAAAATATTTTTTTAATCTCTATACTATATAAAAGTTGAGGCTATAAGCCATTGAAAACGTTCACATAGGATTTAAGTTCACTAATCGTATTATAACACATCATTACATTAATTTAGTATCAATTAAAATCTTATATCAAATAAAATAAACTAATAAAATTAGATCGTTATAAATGAATAACTTAGTTTAGTTACTAAAACTTCGAAAATTAACAGAAAAATGATCAACAATAATAATGGGAGATTTTCCAAAAAAACTCATAATTTTGTTTGAAACTTTTACCCTATACTCGATGAAATAATTAAATTAAAAATATTCTTATGACCAAACATAATACAAAAACATGTTTTTGATAATAATCTTAAGAAGTCTTATTATAGATAATATATATTATATGAGTAAATGAAAAAATAATTTTGCATGAGTTATGTCAAAGAAATATATTTAAAAACAGTAATTATAAGATACATAGATCATTAAAAGTTAAAAAACGCATAAAATAAAAATTGTAACGAATATTATTATACCATGAAAAACCATAAAAATGATATGGACTATAGAAAATACTCACTTATTAAGATAATAATAGATTATCAAAAGATAGTGATAAACAATAAAGTTTTAAAAATTCTTAAGAATGTACAATGAGTAAGTTATCTATGGAATATATTAAACTTTTGATGGTAGTTAAAACTTCAAAAACGATTACTAAATTGTGTAATAGTTTTGAAAAAGTAATAAAAATTTCTTCATATAAATAAAAAATCAAATAAACATTACTGATCTTACCATAAATTTATATTAAATTTTATATCAAATCTATTGTAAGGAGTTATACATTAACTCAAGATTTGCTACTAAAAATATAGTTAATTAGATCAAGTAAGGTGGCAAAAAAATCATGTAAAAGATAAATCTAATAATCCAGATTCCTTATATTATTATGTAAATAAATAACATTTTACTTAACCTTAGTTTAAATTATTTATTTTCATTATAAAATTGTCTAAAGGCTATTTAATATTAGTTAAAAAGCTCATAAGGATAATTAATGATGATGAAACTTTAAATAATAATTTATACTATCCCATATATATTTAAAAATAATTAAATAAAAAATTCAAGAACATTATATATACAATATATCACACTTACAATGTAACAATTTCGAAATAAAAAACAAAAAATATGTCGATAGATAAATAATTTTATATTATTCAAAGAAATAAATAAAATAAAATATAAAATATTTATAGTTGAGTATAACATTGTATAGTAGTATATATGTATTGAGCAATCTATATAATATTAAAATTATGTATTCTATAAAAATAAATTTGTAATAGTAAGTTATAGTTTTAAAATACAAATAAATAGCTAAGTAGTAATTGTTCAAAAATAACAGAGTTAAAAATAATATAAATAGAAAAAGTGTAAATAGTTTAATTATAATCATAAAAATTAAAAATCTATTATATTGTCTAAAGTATTGCAAAAAAAAATATTAAATTAGGTTTGCGCACATATATATCACATTAATTGAAAAACTTTGATAAGTAAAAAACAATTTGGACACTATGCAAAAATATTAATAGTTAAAATTATCCAGATAGAAAGATACGACGTATAATAAAAATATATATATAATATTTTAAAAGTAAATATTATATATTTTAAAAATATAAAAATTCGTTTGTTAAAATTAATTTATACTTTTGTAAATACAAAAAAAGATAGTTAAAGTTATTTATATTATATAGTAGATTTTTTTTATTTCAAACCATTATCTAATATAAATTTTATTATAGTTAAATTCACCAGAAAACAATTTAATAGTAAATTTTCTTATAAAAAAAGAAAAACAACAAATCATGTATATATCGTTTTCATAGAAAGGGAACCTTAAAAAATGAAATAAAATATATATTTTCAGTTTTAATATTTATCAAACTAAATTATTATAAAATTTTAACTAAATTATTAACAGAGACTTGGGCAGACTCGCGCGTAGCGCGAGTAAAAAAATCTAGTCTATACTATATAAAAGTTGAGGCTATAAGCCATTGAGAACGTCCACGTAGGATGTTAAACGATCAATCAAAATATGACAACTTACTTTTTTAATTTACTATTTCTAAAAATGTTAACATTACCAAAATCGTTTATTTCAAAATAAAATATAAATCAATATTAAATATTGTAAGATTACAAAAATAAAAGCATTGTATATAATTTAACTTAATATATTAAATATTTCGAAAATAATCATTAGAGAATTAACAACAATGCTAATTATTTTGAAAATACGATAATTTTCAACAATTTTAGCTATATAAATTTAAAACATGTGGTTTTTAAAGTTTAAGTTATATGCTATTGAAAATATTCACAAATTACATTTACTGTATATAATTTGATGCTATAAATCATTAAGAGTGTTCTATACTATATAAAAGTTGATGCTATAAACTGTTGAATGTAACACATAGGATTTAAAATAATCAATTATATTATGAATTTTTTTTTTTATTTGCTATTTCTAAAAATGTAAACATTACCAAAATCGTTTATTTCAAATAGAATATAAATCTATATCAATATGGTAAACTTACAAAAATAAAAACATTATATATAATTTAACTTATAAATTTTCAAATATAACCATAAAATAACTAAAAACAATGATAATTATTTTTAAAATGTAATAATTTTCAATAATTTTAACAATATAAATTTAAAACATGTAAGTTTAGGTTATATGCTAATCAAAATATTCACAAATTACATTTACTATACATAGTTTGATGATATTATCATTAAGAGTGTTTTATACTATATAAAAGTCGAGGCTATAAGTCATTGAGAGTGTCTACATAGAATTTAAAACAACCAATTACATTATGACAAACTATTTTTTCATTTTACTATTTTTAAAAATGTCAATATTACTAAAATCGTTCATTTTAAATAAAATATAAATCATTATAAAATATGGTAAACTTACAATAAAAAAATTAGGGTTTTAAAGTCACTATAGATTTTCAAAAATAAAATATAAATCATGAAAATAACTAACAACAATGATAATTATAAAATATGGTAAACTTACTATAGATTTTCAAAAATAATCATAAAAATAACTAACAACAATGATAATTATTTTTAAAATATAAAAATTTCCAACAATTTTAACTATATACATTTTAAACATATGGTTTTAAGGTTTAGGTTATATGAAATTTCACAAATTACATTTACTCTATATAGTTTGATGCTAAAAATTATTAAGAGTGTTCTATACTATATACAAGTTGAGGCTATAAGCCATTGAGGGTATCCACAAAAATCTAAAATAGCTATATCTCTATTTCTAAAAATGTCAATATTACCAAAATCATTTATGTCAAAATAAAATATAAATCAATATCAAATATGGTAAAATAAAAAAATAAAAACATTATATATAATTTTAACTTAATATATTATAGATTTTCGAAAATAATCATAAACATAGCTAACAACAATGATAATTAATATTAAAATGCAATACTTTCAAACAATTTAACTACATAAATTTTTTACATGTGCTTTTTAAAGTTTAGGTTATGCTATTCAAAATATTCACAAATTCCATTTACGATATATAATTTGATGCTATAAATTATCAAGAGTGTTCACATATTAAAAGCACCAACTATAAATCATTATTTTATTATTATTTAAAACGAATAACAACAAAAAATAGTTTGATATATAAATTAAATAGTTGAAAGATTAACATAAAATTAACTAGCAAAAAAATCTTAAAGAACACAAAACTTTCGAATAAAAAAGTATGAATCTAAAAATACATGATTTAAACAGATCACATACTACATATAACATTAATAATATACCGACCATCATCCTAATTTCGAATTAACAAAATACAATAATTTCCAACAATTTTATCTATATACATTTTAAACATATGGTTTTAAAGTTTAGGTTATATGAAATTTCACAAATTACATTTACTCTATATAATTTGATGCTAAAAATTATTAAGAGTGTTCTATACTGTATACAAGTTGAGGCTATAAGCCATTGAGGGTATCCACAAAAATCTAAAATAGCTATATCTCTATTTCTAAAAATGTCAATATTACCAAAATCGTTTATGTCAAAATAAATATAAATCAATATCAAATATGGTAAAATAAAAAATAAAAACATTATATATAATTTTAACTTAATATATTATAGATTTTCGAAAATAATCATAAACATAGCTAACAACAATGATAATTAATATTGAAATGCAATACTTTCAAACAATTTAACTATATAAATTTTTTACATGTGCTTTTTAAAGTTTAGGTTATGCTATTCAAAATATTCACAAATTCCATTTACGATATATAATTTGATGCTATAAATTATTAAGAGTGTTCACATATTAAAAGCACCAACTATAAATCATTATTTTATTATTATTTAAAACGAATAACAACAAAAAATAGTTTGATATATAAATTAAATAGTTGAAAGATTAACATAAAATTAACTAGCAAAAAAATCTTAAAGAACACAAAACTTTCGAATAAAAAAAGTGTGAATCCAAAAATACATGATTTAAACAGATCACATACTACATATAACATTAATAATATACCGACCATCATCCTAATTTCGAATTAACAAAATATATGAAAACATAAAAAATTTCCCAAAAATTCACAATAAATTCGTTAAAACTTAGTACTATTTACAAATAATAATGACACTATAATATAGTCTTGGGGAAAACATAAAACAAAGATATAGAGAATATTCACTATACATTAGTCAATTGGAAACTATATTAACTAATAAAACAACATAGTCCAACATTAATTTATAATGTAACTAGCTCAAGTAGATATATATATCTAATATTATAACTTTTATATATTATTATTTCATCAAAATTTATTATTAATTTTTGTTAAAATTCTATAGATTATTTCCCTTTTTCTTATATCTAAAAAAACTTAAACACTATTTAAATTCATAAAAATGTTTATTAGTATTCAAACTTAAATATTATACTATCAGATATGCATTTGAAAATTAAAAAAAAAGAGTTTTTAAAATACATATATGTACACAATAAGTATATAATATTTATATTCTCATGTAAAATTTGGTAAATACAAAACAAGGTAATATATTATGCAAATGAGACAATATTTTATATCACTCAAATATAAAAATAAAAATATAAAATAAAATATGCATAAAAATGTACAAATAGTTAATAAGCGTCGAATATTATATATATATATATATATATTATTTTAATTATGATTATTAAACAATATAAGTATGTTTATAAATACACTTATTCATTTACATACAAACAAAAATATTTCAATAATAGTTATTTTAAAAGTATAATTGTATGTAACTTAAATAAAATAATAATAAATCATTTTTTGAAGACAAATTCATAGAAACATCTATATAACAAATTCATCTTTTATTATTGTAAGAATAAAATAAAATAAAACTAATTATTCAAATAAACTCGCGCGTAGCGCGAGTTAAAAATCTAGTCTATATATAAAAAGAACAGTTTTATCACTCTAGGGCGTGCCACATCATCAAATAATTCAAGGAAAGGGCGACACCTGTCTATTCTATCAAAACGTCGCGTTTCATTAACTTACCGGAGTGAGCTTTCTAGTTATTGGGCTGAAAGTTACAGAAACTTTGGCCGTTAGAGCATCTCCATCGCCTGGCCTGAGCAAAGGCCCGAGTTACTTTTTCGATTTTTAAATGATTAAATGGCCCAAATCCGTTAGACTCGCTTCTTATTTTAGGTCTTTTGGAGGCGAGTCCAAATCGACGTGGCGGAATGGCATTGGACGTCCGCCTTATTTCGCGTGCGAGAGTAAAAAAAAAGATTCATTAATCGTGACCGAAAGAAAAAAAAAGAGGGAAGGCGATAGAAAGCGATAGCCTCGACGAATCGGCGAACAAGGTAAATCGAGTCGTGCATGTTGAATCTAGGTTATTATTTTGTTGATTTATCCATTCGTACTTGTTCATGTTCGTTTTCGTGTCTAGTCTTTGCTCAATTAACTTTTTTAGATTCGATTTGGGGATCGATAGAAATTAGGGTTTTCGAATGGGTTTATTCTCGATTTGTGATACGTTATTTGGTTCCGATTTGGGGCTTTCCTATTCTTTTGGTTCTGTTTTCGAATAGATTAGGGTTTTCGATTAGGATTTCAATTCGAATTAGGGTTTATCTCCGAGTCGAGGATTGATATGAAATTATGGTTTATGGTTTCTTTCCTAATTGGGGCTCGAGATGAAATTAGGGATTATGTTTGATTCTTCTAAGTTTATCTTTGACTAACACTTACGATAGGTTAACTGATGTGTACTTTTCAATGATTTGCAGGTTTTCAAATGGATCCGAGTGAGGAGAAGAGAGCTAAGGCCTATTTCGACAGCCTACACTTTGTGACAGACTCGATGATTGGTATCAAGAGAAGTGTGTATGCGGGGAACGGTTAGTCCGTGAGAGAGCTCCAGCTGAGGTCTTCGACTACCAACCAGGGAAGAGGTTCTTCACCTGCAGGAAGTACAAGGTAAGTTATTGTACTTTCCTTATTTTAGTCCATTCTGTTTCTTTAAAAATGTAATGATACTTGTGGTGTTTTTTGTAGGACGATGGACTGCATTACAGGCAGCCTTGGGTCTGTGCAGTCGAGGAAGAGCTAGGCATCCTGAAGACGCGTCTGCGACAATGTGAAGAGTATAATAAGGAGCTGAAGGCTGAGGTGGACAAGCTCATAGCAAGAGTGTCTGAACTGGAGTATGCCGCATAAGGCTAAGGTTAGTTCGGAAGTCTCTCTAACCTAGTCAGTTAGTTAACTATCTAGCTTCGTGTTTCAGAACTAAAATAAGATAACTAAAATAACTTAGTTAGGTTAACTAAAATAAATTAGTTAACTTTATGTCAAACTTTCTAGTTTGAAATTGGATCAACTGCATTGATTTGATCTGTCTTTAACTTCAATGTCTTTAACTTCAATGCTGCATTGAGTTGATTGGATTGTATTAGGTTAGGCATTTAAGATCCGAGGTGGTTAGGTTTAGCTAAAAAAACAGTAAATACATCAGTTAAATATACCCTAACTCAAGACACAAAGCAACAAAAACAAACCCACTAAGAAACGCATAAAGAAACAAAACACAAACTTTAAAAATGACACCATATCCCCAAGGTTATGTTAGCCTCCTAACAAGCCAAACCGGGGAATCAAGCACACCATATCCCCAGGGGTATGTTAGCTTCTCCGGTTCTCAAACAGTTGACCTAGACTCACCTGATCTACCAGAATTTAGTAGCCCCTGTCCAGAACCATCAATTGCTAAGGAGAGGCAGAGATGGTTTCCGAAAGAGGATGTTATCCTCATAAGTTCTTGGCTCAACACAAGCAAGGATCTAATAGTAGGCAATGAGCAAAAGAGTGGAACCTTTTGGCGACGGATCCAAGACTACTACCACGCAAGTGTTCAGGGTACTGGCTTTGAGCGTAGAACGTGGAGTCAGTGCAAGCAACGGTGGGGAAGGATTAATGACCAAGTGTCTAAATTCACTGGTTGTCATGAGGCGTCTTTGAGGTTGCAATCAAGCGGTGAGAATGACAATGACGTGATGAGGAAAGCACTGGAGATGTTCTCTAGTGACTATGGTTGTAAGTTCACTCTAGAGCATGCTTGGAGAGAGTTGAGGCATGACCAGAAGTGGTGCTCTGCGTATCAAGCTAAGGATGGTTCTAAGGAGAAGCGTAAGACTGTTGGTGCTGTTGAAGGTGAAGATGAGGTCACTGGTGCTAGGCCTCAGGGTGTTAAGGCTGCTAAGGCCGCGAAGAAGAGGAAAGGTGGTCAGCAGGAGTCTTATACTGACTTGAAAAGTGTGTTGGAGCTGAAAGATAAGCTCAACAAGCAGAAGCTGCTGGAGAAGCTACTAGAGAAGCCTGAGCCGCTTTCTGAGATTGAAATGACACTGAAACTTAAACTGATCTCTGAAATGTTATAATTTGCCATTAGTTAGTTCTCTATCCTGTGAGTTATTAGTTTAGATAGTTAACTTGTTTCTTCACTTGTTTATCTCGACTGCTGACGTTTCTTTTGGTTTCTTATGTCACAGGTTGGAGCATGGGAGCAGAGTGGAGCCTGCGAGCAGAGTTGAGCCTGCTCTCTGTTCTTGTTTTATGTAATTTGGACCTATCTATGTTGTTGTTTCTGTCACGTGAACTTATTTTGTTTTATGTAATCTGAACCTAGCCATGTATCAACTTATCTCTGTTCCTGTTTGTTGTTTCTGTCATGTGAACCTAGCCATGTATCAACTTATCTTTATTTATAAAAGCTGTATGGTTGTTGTTTCATTATACTCAATCTCTCCTTTCTGAAATAATAAAAAACTCATTCTCTCCTTTGTTTCAAGTAGTAAATCAGGTAATGTTTCAAGTAGTGAACTCATTAGTGTTTTGAGTTGTTATCAAGTTTCACGTTTGAAGTAATATCAAGTTTAAATGTTCCAGTTTTTATCAAGTTTCAAATTTCACGTTTCAATTAATTATCAAGTTTCGAGTTTCACATTTCTTAAAGTTTATATATTTGTTCGAATGCATTTGCAGACCATGTCTTCCTCATCCGATGACGCAGAAGAACATTTAGAAAAAACTTTCGAAGCTTACTTTGAACAACAAGTTGAAGTAATGTACAACAACATAGTGGAAAATCAACATTCAATTCCGGCGAGACGAGTATACGTAGAAAGAAACCGGGAGGAAGGGCACAACCGTTTATGGAACGACTATTTCAGTGCGGAGCCGACGTATCCGTCTCACTATTTTAGGCGCCGCTTCCGAATGAACCGGCCATTATTCACGGGGATTGTTAATCGCCTCTCCAATGAAGTTCCTTATTTTCAACATAGGAGAGATGCAGTAGGACGATACGGGCTATCTCCACTACAAAAGTGTACTGCATCAATTCGTATGTTGGCTTACGGTTGTGCGGGTGACATGGTTGACGAATATCTCCGCATGGGTGAGAGCACTGCGTTGTTGTGTTTGGAAAAATTTACTGAAGCCATCATACATATATATGGTGAGGAGTATCTACGGAGACCAACAGAAGAGGATCTTCAACGACTACTTGATATCGGAGAGGAACGCGGTTTCCCGGGGATGATTGGAAGCATTGACTGCATGCATTGGGAGTGGAAAAATTGTCCACACTCATGGAAAGGCCAGTACTGTCGAGGTTCTAGCAAACCAACAATTGTCCTAGAGGCTGTAGCGTCGCAAGATTTGTGGATATGGCACGCGTTTTTTGGAGCACCAGGTACCTTAAACGATATTAATGTCCTTGATCGGTCACCGGTTTTTGATGACATATTAAAAGGTCGAGCTCCAAGACTTGAGTTCACCGTCAACGGTCACAAATACCGTAGGGCCTCCTACCTCACCAACGGTATATATCCAAAGTGGCCAACCTTTATCCAATCCATCCCTATTCCTCAAGGTCGTAAGGCGGAGTTATTTGCGCAATGTCAAGAATCAGCCAGAAAAGATGTCGAGCGTGCTTTCGGAGTCTTGCAAGCTCGTTTTGCAATTGTTAGAAACCCAGCTCTTCTTTGGGACAAAGAAAAAATCAGCAACATTATCCGAACATGTATCATACTACACAATATGATAGTGGAAGACGAACGAGATGGATACACTCACACCGAAACATCTATGTTCGAAGAACGAGAAACAAGCAGAAGTTCACATGTGGATTTCTCGTACTCTACAGCCATGCCTACTAATGTCAGCGATATGTTTGCCATTCGGAGTGAAATGCGCGACCAGATGATACATGAACGATTGAAGAACGATTTAATTGAGAATGTATTTGCAAAATTTGGCCATTTACAATCATGATTATTGTATGATTATTGTATGTTTAATATTTGTTTTTCAATAAATATAATTTCTTTTTAATTTTTTTTTTTAAGAACCCTACTTTGAAGTTCACCATTGGACCCCCAAATTTTTGGAAGTTCTTAACTTACATTTTTTAATTGTTTTTCATTTAAATTTAATGCTAAGACCCCCTAAGTGGGGTTTAGCAATGGAGATGCTCTTAGGTACCTTCCCTTTCTAGACGTGAAGCCGACTTTTGTTTCTAGGGTTTATCGTCGTCTCTCAAAACTGATTAGGTATACCATCAATAGAGATTCTAAAAGTCTCAGAGAAGCGAGCCATCATCAGTAATCGTTGCATCTATGTCGGTTCATGTTGTGTCGTTTCGTTTTCGATTCATCTAATCACAGGTATTACAAGTTCCATTGATTCAAAGTCATTAACGAGATCTTAACTCTTCCTAGCAACTGCAACCACGATCATTCATTTAATGTTTTTATACTTTTTCAAGCGGTGATCTCCTCATATAAAAAGGCAAGGCCTCATCCCATGAGAATCATTGGAATTGTATTTGAAGATGATCAGCATGGTCGGGAGATTGGCTTCTCCTCTCGCCTTTCCTCAAAAGCTTTTGTTTCGCTGTTCACCAATTGGAATCTCCTTTTTGCTGTAATCTAATCTTTTGAGGCATTCATGTAGTGATTCTCATTTCCTGGATTTTTGGCAGTCATGTCAGAGTTGTTCACTTTTCTTATATTTAAATGTTGTTTAAGCATTTATATCAGTCAAATATTTAAATTTGTTCCTTGCAGGTTATATCAGTCAAAGGAAAATTCTGAGGCCATGTGATTAAAACTACCGCAAACTACAATGTTGATGTTAACATATTTAATTGTTTGGATGAGCCTCTGCTATTCACTTGGTGATCATCTTTAAGAATGTTTTAGCTTCTTTATTTCTCTGTTTTAGTATTACAAATTTCTTGGCTTCTTGTGATTACTGACATTATGTCTTTTTGGTCCAATCACAATCCATAAACCAGGATCGTAATCATATATCTCTTATGCCAATACCTGGAAGGCTGTTAAGCCATCATTCTACTAAACTCAGTAAAACCAAGCTAGAACTTTTTTTCTTTTTCTTTATCTTAATTCAGTTCTTCTTCATGATTTTAACACCATCTTAAATTACTCACTGTTAGTATCATCTAAAGATCTCAATATCAGAAGTAGGGAGCTTCCACAAGAAGAGTATATATGATGAAGTAGAGGATGCTGTAAGGATTGATTTAGCAGGCAGAGTTGCTATACGATAGTTGTCTCCAGAGAGGAGTTACTTAAGGTGTGTGTGAGTGGGTGATCACATATTGAAAATGGTCTTTTGTTTTTTATTCCTAACTATTAAAATTTTTGTAGATACATATCAGAGGATATTGATATAAAGCTCGACGTGGTCCCTCCATATCTAATAAATTTTATGTCTAGCGTCTAGGCAGCTCCTCGGCAACGGTTTTCAATTTTTCAAGTAGGTTGTATTATGTATGTTTAACTTCATAAAGTTCTCATTCTCAGCTGCTAGATAAATGAAGCTGCTTTTATGATGTTGTGGTGATTCAGTTGAACGTGCACAGACTACTGGTTCGGTGGATAAATCTGATAATTACAACATAATTTTAGATGAAAACAATAATCTCTAATACGCCAAGCTCTGTATTTGACTGATAAAATAATGAAATCTGCTAAGAAAATGATTTCCATAGACAAGAAGGAAGAGATTTTTTTTTTGGTCAAAGAAGAAGAAGGAAGAGATTATGAAGAGAAAGAATGGAAGTTGGAATTTGAGAAAGTGATATGAAATTCAACCTTCACCTTGAAGCGTTACAAAAAAAAAGAACCTTCACTCAGAAAAAGAGATGTTCCTCAGATGAAGAAGAAAAATGTGATGATGAAGATGGATGCAAGTGTTTCTTCGTCTTCTACTTCCTTGGAAGAGAAACTGTAGGAAATCACAAAACAACAATGGTAAAACACTTTTCTGCGTGAGAACAGAGGTAAACCAAAAGGTATAGGGATATTAGAGAAACTGATATCCATGGTTAGAAAATCCATAACAGATAACAATAATAAGACATCAACCTCTTAGGAAGAAGAAGCGAAAGATTTATTTATCACCAAAGCTGCATTTATAAAGAACTAATATTTCTTTAAGTAGCAAAGTTTGTACTCAAAATCTTAAAATTAGGCTTCTTGATGAAGTGTTCCTCAAACATTATTATTACAATAACAACAAGAAGTAAAGGTTAAAAAAAACCCAAGAAATAGTGTTAGACAATGGATTAAATGGCTTCACCCTTTCTAGAGTTGTCTACATGCTAAGTGGATCGAACTTTCTTGCAAGATAAGGCAGAAAATAGCTCTTGCCTCACCCGAGATCACCAATCCTACAACAGAGGTCACTGGAATAACAATCTCATAAGCTACAACCCTCTTCAGCCACATAAGCAGAGATTGGTAACGACAAATCAAGCGGATTATGAGAGTCAATTATGCAGAGAAAAAGCAAATTTGCTATTTCGAGATCAGGTCATGGATACAAGGACTTGAATAAGGATTGTCAAAGCCAAAGATTGTCTTTTATATTTCAAAGAGTTTATAGAAATAACTACACATTTAAAAGGAAACATATATTCTTACAGGTTGGATAAAGTAATATTTGCAAAATAAATATTAGAATGTAACATTAGTATAAATAATATCAGATAACCCTAGAGGTATTATTTACACCCTTTCATAAAGTCTATTTTAGTCATTTTTTCCTTAACGATTATTTTTGTGAGTGTTTTTAAAAAAAATACCAATATTTTTTTGGTAATACAATACAAATAAGTTATGTATGTTAGTTTTGATTTAACAGTACATAAAGATTACATATTCCTTTAACTATTCCGTAAGGTTTTTGTAGATCAAATTAGTAGTTTAGAATTTGAGCTCATAGGGTGGAGTACATGATTCTTTAAATTAATCCTAATTTGATAGTTCAATAAATGTGTTTATACGTTTACAAGTTTATAAACTATTTGTATGTAAAGTTCCAGAAATTTGAGTTACCATATATAGTTCTTGCTAATATGAAGTTTGATGTCTTGACTAACATTATATATAATTCTTGCTAATATGAAGTTTGATGTCTTGACTAACATTTTGATGATATGGTAAGATTGACTGACTACCAAAAGCCACGAGTGTTCTACTTTTTCCATCTCATGTAAACCCAAAATTGAAGAGAATTAAATTATTTTGACTTTCTTTTGTAGTTTTAAGAAAACAATATATGATGCAAAATAGCTTTTCCGACCTTTATTTTTAAAAATCGTAAACATTATTATACACTCCTTTTGATAAATGCTAATATAAAAAATGCAATAAGAATATATATAATGATATAGTTATATGTACTACATCTAAAACATATCCCGAGCATAGCGCGTACCGACCCTAATAATGTAAGCCACTTAGGAATAGAACTCCACTAAATTAACCTAAATCCCTAACATATAAGATTCTACTATTATCTCATTACTCCCCCTTAAGTTGGCAATGACATGTCTCTAATACTTAACTTGGACAACAAATGTTGCAATGTAGGAGTAGGTAGTGGCTTCGTAAGTAAGTCAATTGGCTGATTGTTGGTAGAAATATGCTCGGTAGTCAAAATTTTAGCTTGAGCCGCATCACGAACAGTGTGACAATAATTCTCCACATGTTGGTGTGTTCATGAAATAAAGGGTTCTTGGCTATATGAATAGAAAAGTGTTACATGTGACCGTGGAGGATGAACACTGATCAGAGAAACCGGCAACGTGAGAGGGGTTTGTAGTAGTAGCAGTAAGAGTAACAAAGTTCTTTAACAGGACAAATGGTTTATTGGGTCGATGTCCATGACTAAGAACTTTCATATGACCCGGAGATTTGTGGGAACCGAAATTCACACTTGTCGATTTCCGTAAAATAAGGAAAGTTAGGAAAACCCTAATTTCCCAGAGATCCCGAATTTCTGCTAAACCAAAAACGTCAAGCAACCAGACAGAGAGAACAACGAAAATAGCGATGAATGTAAATAAAAAAGGAAAAGCAATAGGAATCTTATTCCGAATCAGTGTTTGAGCATTACAACAAGGTATGAGCCTTGGCTATGAGAGCTGTCGGCGAGGTCCTAGTTCTAACAACCTAAGACCGCAAAAACGTAGTTGAGTCGCAGCTCGAGTAACAATAATGGAAAATTGCCTAAAACGCTAAGTTTGCTGTGAGAGCTCTGAGTAAAATTTCTGGTCCCTCTGCACCATCGACCTTGGATCTCTTATATACTCCTTAGAGGCGGTTTTCCTTGCCGATTCTGCCCTTGGTCGAATTTATCTTCTCATGGAAATTTTCCATGTCTTCCCGATTCTTGTGTTTATCCTTTGGAAACTTTACATTTATCCTTCAAGACTTAACATTTATCCTTTCCTGCAAAACAAGGGTAAACCGTCATAGGATTTGGGCTCGATTTCATATAGAATCGAAAGTGGGCTTTCAGCCGTGCATGAACCCTATCGTCCCGTTTTAATGACTTAGGTGTTTTTCCGATTTTATTGAAACGGCGCTTTTCAAATGACGTTGGTTTGTGCGGAAGCCCGAATCTCCCGTATAATGAAGACAATCTCTTGAGATGTTTAGGCAACCGTCGATTGTCTATACGTTCGATTTTCACTTCTTTTGAGAAAGAAATCCTCGTAGTTCTCTTTTAAGTAGTAAATTTTGGGAGATGACTTTGACCGGAAAGAAACAAACACTAAGTTCCACTTGTTCTCGAAAAGGGGAGTTATAATGGGTCAGAGATGGAATGATCATGCTTGTGGGCTGGTGCGGCCCGTACCTTCAAATGTTTTGTCTACTCGACGAACCAACAAACCTGCCGTTTGGGATTGATCTACTCGCGGTTCGGCGAGTAGACCGGCTGGTTTACTCCCCAAACGGCGAGTAGACCGTTTGGTCTAGTCGCCATTTCGGGATTAGACCATTTTGTCTACTTGCCGTTTGGGGAGTATACCAGCCGGTCTACTCACCGTTTGGGGAGTAGACCGTTTGGGGTCGGTTTAGTCGAACCGGTGAGTAGACCATTTTGTTTGGTTATGCTGAGATTATTTGAGTGTTCTCGAGGCTTTCCTGGTTCGACGGATTACTTGTGAATCAAAGTTCGGTTATGCCGCTTTTTGATTTACAAGTTCTCCTTTCTTTTTTCTCGACAAGAAATCTCTCTTGAGAAGTTTTTTAAGGTTGATTTGTCGTGACCGATTTTGACCCCAACAGTTAGCCCCCCAGCTCGTGAGAACATGTAGTGTTCTAATGAGTGTTTGGCGTGTGCGAGGTCAGTTAGGCGGCATCGGTGTTTAAACTTTGAGAGTGAATAGCGAAATCTATTTGCCTATAAATAAGTGAGGTAAGTTTTCACATTCTTCACTCACTTGGTGATAACTTTCATTAAGAGAAAATCTTCTCTCATTTTCTCTCTTCGGAAAAGAAAATTTTCATATCTCCCTTTTCTCCCTTTTTTTTGAATGCGCTTGTTCGTTTTTGCAGAAACTGATCCTCTTCCCTCTCTCCCAGATGATCTGTTCCAACTCCGAGAACTTCTCATTACCGGCAAGTGCTTCTGGAATGATTTCACGCCGCGCCGAGTTCGCCATGCCATCTCCCTTCGCCTTTCTTGACTCCATCCGAATCTTCCAATTGAGTAAGAATCGGGGTCAAGTCACAATGGGTACATTCCGCGCATGCCTCGTCAAAATCGAGGGTCGTCGGCTCGAAAGGATAAGCATATCCTCATTGATGACGATGGCGTTGATGTGGACGGGTTTTTAGACAACATATGCCGAGATTATCTTGCCCAGGAAATAGTGGTAGTCTGATCGATGTCGAATCTGATCCTCATCCGGCCGAGGGCAAACCTAGTGAGCGGCCATAAATTGACAAAGCATCGAGGATGGTTAATGGGGTAAGTGATGTTCTGAAAATTCTTATCCTTATTTTGACTTTCACTCTTACTTTGTGAGTTTCCTTCCAGGGACTGCTTATCATGAATCAAGCCCTCACTGAGAGTAGCCGGGAGGTTCGTAGGGCTCGAGTGAAAGCCGAGCTAGCTGAGAAGGAGGTCACACGCCTAAGGGATGAGTTGGAGCGCACCCGTCGTGGACCAACTAAGACGAGATCCTTCATGCTTATAGGCGTGGTAAGAGAGAGATCACCGAGATTGTGAGGAGTCGCCGTGAGATGTTATCTAGCGAGATTGATAATCTCAAAAAGGTTTATGATGAGTACAGAGAATTTCGTGAGTGTCGCGGGACGATGGGTGGCTTATTCCTTACCAAGACTGACAACAACTCGTTCGAGATCAAGTTTGCGAAGCAATCTGACCGTGTGAGCCGTAAGACGAAGGATTACTCGACCTCTCAGATTGAGGAAGGATATGGGAGCAGTGGGAGTTGGATCATGTGTCTCCGGACACGGTCGAGGCGGAGGTCGGCGCTCCCGACGAGACAGGGGAGGTGGACCAGCCGAATGTTTTGCTGAACATTGAAGATTATGCGGTGAGAGTTTCAACGTCCGGGAAAATCTACTACGACTGATCGTAGTCTCTTTATCAGGAGTGTTATCGTCTTTGTAAGATATTCTTTTTAGTAATGAGCCGAGTGCGGCTGTTTGTTATGCTTTTCGGGACTGGCCGTATGTGGCTTCGAATCCCTTACCGCTTCGGCGGTTTTTATGTGAAAACGCTTTTATGATGATTTTGTTGTTTTTTTAAGAGTTTTCAAGTTTTAAGTAGGAAGATCTTGAGTTGTCATCTCGTTTTCCTCCCACTTTTGTAGATCATCATGTTCGTTGCCCGAAGTGTTTTGAGGTTTCCTCGGAACTTTCGTGAGCGTTTAGATGCGGATGAAGAGACATGCTGTTAGGATCTCATATCTTTCGATACTTCATGCCTTGAGACGTTAGAGACCAGTGTGCTGGGTTTAGGGCAAGACCTAGGTTTACTCTCGGTTAAAGCTGTGCGACGACTAATCGGCTTTCGTTTTGCCTGTTGCGATTTTAACCTGACTCCGTCCCGCTTTAAAGTCCGCGATGTGTTCTCGGCTTACGTGACTTGTATGGTAGGAGTCGAGCATCTCTTCGAGGAAATTTTTAAGTCTCCCGAAAGTGCTGACCAAAATTTTGGGTTTCTTTTATAGCGCGCTATTTTATCCTAGTCGGATGTTAGAGGATCTATCCTTTGGATGGATCTAAATGCGTTCGTTTAAGACGGCTAGAGTGCTCGGCGGGGCCAATCGACGAGCGTATGTAATATGTTGGTGTAAATGGATTGAGAACGTGTTTCTTCGGAACATTGGGCGACGTCTCGCTTATGTTCTCTCGAGGAAACGTGTTTTTGCGTTTGGCAAAAGTCCAAGACTTAGAGTCTCGTTTTTTCGTTGCGGCATGCGGGGTGCACTGACCGCGTGGGAGGCTAAGTCGTCGAGACGAAGCTCCTTTTGGTTAGACGAGTTTTTGCGGAGTTAATCTGTCTACAAGTTTTTTGAAAATCTTTTCGATCTCTTCCGCTATTCGGATTGGTTCGAAGATTACATTCTCCTCTTGCGTATAGATCATTTTCCGAAAATGTAATAAGATATTTCCCTCGATAAGAGAGGTTGCTGTTATCAAGCTTTTAAAGATATCCTTTATTGCCGAAAAAATTCGAGAAATACAAGGTAAATGTTTTCGAGAGCGGGAATATACGAGTATTCGTATATGTACCCACCCCCCCCTTTTTAGAGAGGGGGATAGCTGAACTTATCTTTCGACAAGCTGCCTACGTACCTCTTTCGAGGATCAAGCCATCTCGTAGTTCTGTTTGTTGCCGAGTGTGTTTACTCGGCGGTTGTGTTTGTGTCGACCGCATTAGTCACAGGGTCGAAGACTTCTTCCTCCGGAGCTGTCTTCTCTGGTGGGGACGGAGTGTTGGGCGCTAGAACGGGCTGTTCTTTGGCCGTTACTGCTGTTGCTTCGAGATCGTCTTTTTCCGGGGTGGTTTTGGTCGGCGGCTGATCCAGTTTCGGGCGCTTGGCTTTCACCATTGAGGTGGTAGTGATCTGTCGCAGTTTGTGTTCCGCTAAGAAGCAACGCCTCGACTGTTTCTGACATCCCCAGATGGCGGCGGTTCCGTAGTTCGTCGGGAACTTGATCCCTAGATGGTAAGTGGACACGACGACTTTCATGGAGTTCAACCAGGGCGTTCCCCTGATGACGTTGTATATGGCTGGGCAGTCGATGACCGCGAAGTCCACGACTTTGATGACTTCTTTTGCTGCGACAGGGAGTTTTATTGACCCGAGCGTCATCGATGTTGTGCCGGAGAAACCAGTCAGTGGTTTCGGCAATGGGACGACTTCTCCGAGCTCGATGTTCATCCTCTTCAGAGTATCGCGGAAGATGAGATTGACAGTGCTTCTTGTGTCAAGTAGGACCCTGGCGACTTCGAGTTCTCCTATGACAAGGTCGATCACGAGTGGATCGCAGTGAGGTTGATCGATTCTGCATGCTTCTTATTCGTCGAATGATATGGTTTTGAGCGGAGGTTCACCAGGGACCGGAGAGACCGGCGTATTGGCACTTGCCTCGGCCTTATGTTGGTATGCCTTTATAGCCGAGACTGAGTCACTGCGGTATTGGGATCCTCCGATGATCATGTTGACTCTTCTGCGATTATTGTCGTTTCCTTTCTCGTTCTATCTCCTTCCGCGTTTTTCTCCTGATTGGTTTCCTTGAGAAGAGTTTTCTGTTTGGGGGTTCTTGTCATTTTTTGGAGGTTGGTCGGAGTCACGGACGAGATCTTTCACTGTCGAGATTTCAAAGAGTTCTCCGGCTATCAGTTTCGCGGCCAATCTTGCGCCCAAGACTTTACAGTTCACGATGGAATGTCCTCGGACTTGGTGGATTATTTTTAGCATTCAATTTTAGTTATTTTTAGCCTTCTAATTTTAATTATTTTTAGCATTCAATTTTAGTTCATTTTAAATAGTGTATGATGTATTAAGGTGTATTAGTTCATATATGTGTTAAATTGCATTACCAAATATTGAAGTGCATAATTGGTAAGTTTAAGATGAAATCAAAGATAAATTTGTTTATTTTGGTAATTTTGGGGTAAAATGAAAGTAATCAAAAGACGAGTGACTATTCATGCAATTATGAAGAATGGCTGGAATGAACAAACAAAAAATTAGGGGTTCAATTAAGGAGACTTATGCAAAATTTAAAAAAAAAATGGAGTTAAAACAAAATTATACAAAACATAAAGGATCAAATGTGCAAAAATAAAAAAAATGGACATTGATGCTCTCGAGCTTCCCAGAGCTAACCGCTACTCTCGTGCTTTTTGCGACAGTGATAGGTAAAGTCACGAAATTCAGGAAAGATGAAACGGAATGATGTGCAGTTGTTTCCGATGATCTAAAGATGAAGTTCCAATTTTGTTAATGTCTCTGCCGTTGACGTCATAACCATCATCGACCATGCATCTTCACGTATCTTGAAAGATAAATTGAAAGAAGAAACAAAATTTAAAGATAATTTCTCTAGAGAAAAATTCTAAAGAATCAAAAATTTATTTCACAAAAATATAGAAAACTATGAGAAAGAAACGTAGAAGAAAGATAAGACCCACTTTAACTAGTGTAGTGGTAGTGGATATTGACTAGTGTAGTGATAGAGGATATGTATCGTCAAATTTATTTAGTTAGTTTACAAGTGAAAAATGAATTTAGTTAAAGAAAGATGTGTGAAGAGTGATAAGTGACCTAGAATGTAATAATAAACTCAAAAAGTGATATTTAGTGTAAATTTTTCTATTTATACAGCGTTGTTATAATAAAGTAAGCCACTTGAAAATAGGACTCCACTAGAATAATCTAAATCCCTAAGATATAAGACTATCATTATCTGATGAGAAGAAAAGAAAAAAAAAACAATTGATGCGAGATAGAACCGGGCTCTAACTAAGAAGCCACGTAGATCAAAGACAGTTGCGGTCTGAAGGCCCAAGATTATAATCTGAGATCTTGTAGTAGGCCCCATAGTGAGCTGTAAATAGCATTGCTAGGCTGTGGATGAATGATGAGGAGAGGTGGACCACGTGGAGATGAATTTGTTAAGCTTTTCTGGTCTAAAGGCGTGGGGGAGACAGCTCTGTCGCTTTGCTCTTTTTCTCTTTAACTCTCTCTTTTTTCTTCTGTTTCCATTTCAATTATGCGTCATGCCCATATGTGCTTGCCTTGCCTCATTTTTAAAGAACTTTTAAGAATCTGCCGAACATATGTATAATATAAAATTTATTTTAAAATTTTGTTATAGAGAAATCACTTTGGGACTATTATTCGAAGATTAAACCGACTTTTTGTTCTTGTTGTTCAAAAGAAGAATTCCAGACACAAGTGAATTATAGTAATCAATTAGATTTTGACCCTCCTTTTCAAAAAACGGATTTATTTTTTGTTTTAATTCTTTTTTGAAAAGGTAAATTTTTATATTTCTAATTTTTTGGCTATTTATTTGTGTTTAATATTAATTTTATTTAATTTATTTTAATTTTGATAATTATATTAAATATGTCAAGTTGGATAAAAAAATTTTATGCCATATGCATTTCAAAAACTATTTTTAAATTTTATTTCTAAAGTTTCAACATATTATATATTTTAGTAGTTATGTAATTATAACAATTATAATTGCTGGAAAAAAAACTTAGGTAGTTTTTTATAAAAATAAATAACAAACTATAGAAACTATTTTGTTAATCATAATATATCTTATTAATAGTATATTATTACTTTTTAATTAGACAATAAATCTTAATCAAATCTATTTTATAAACAATAGCAACTTAAGGGCCCATAAAATATATAAACAACTAATTATTAGATTTATTTAGTAAAATCAAGGCTTAAAGACTTCCTTGGATTGTCTAGACTTTAACACGTTGAATCACTTTTCAACATACTCATCAGTATGTTTGTATTATAAATAGTATTTACAAAAATTGGTTTTGTTTAGTATTAAATAATACTTATTGTTGTTTATAAAAATTGGTTTTATCTATAATTAAAGTTCGTCGACAGTTCTATAGGATAGAGATAAGTGGTTTTCTATTAATTTACAATCAAAGAAGTGGGTATAACATATGCATAAAATCGGTTTTGTCTCTAATAGTAAAGGTTGTCAATAATGTTTATTAGGATAGAGAGAAGTGGGAGTTTAATTCTTTCTAGCCATAATTCTTCTTTAGTGTATAGTTTGAAGTCTCAATCGTCATTAATTAGGATATTTTTTAACATAACGATTTCTGATATATGTGAAAAGATTTTTACAAAATCGATTTGGCTACTTATGTCAAAGTGCATTTACTTTTTTCGTCGTACATCCCTTTAAAACTCCAGGATTAAACATGCTTATGTTGCAGTAGTGAAAGGATAAGTGAACTATTAGAAAGTGATTCGCAATACCGTGTGGTGACGCTAAAGCACGGGAAAAATTCATGTGGTGATTGCAGAATTAGTAAACATGATTTTTGAGCCTTTTGAAAATTAATGCACCGCCCGTTGCATGGAATGGGGCCCACGGGCCAAGAGAGCGGGCGTGGGAGGCCCATTAGCCGTGGGTGGTCGGGACGTTACAAGTGGTATCAGAGCTAGTTAGCCATCTCGGTTCTGATCCAGAAGGCGTCTTGAGATCTATTGTGGTGTGCAACGAGGACGTTGTGCTCTGAGTGGGGGTAAACTGTATCATCTCGATTTCTGGAATATGTGGAAAGGCTTACGAGACTTAATTTGGCTACTTATGTCACCAAAGTGCACTTACCATTCCCATAACACATTTGTTTAGAACTCCAGGGTTAAGCGTGCTTATGCTGGAATAGTGGAAGGATGGGTGACCTATTTGGACTTGATTCGCGATATCATGTTAGTGAGGCCAAAGCACGGGGAAAGGTCATGTGGTGATTTCAGAGTCAGTAAACATGACTTTCAAGCCTTCCAAAAATTAACGCACCCCCCGTCGCACATAATGGGGCCCACGGGCCGAGAGAACGGGCATGAGAGGTCAATTAACCGTGGGCGGTCGATGTGTTACAATTGTTTGTCATCTGCATAAACAGATTTGATCAAGCCTATTCTAACAAACTAGGATTTCGTGTCGATTTGAATAAAATAAGATGGTTGACTCCAAGTAGCACGTGCAAGACAATTCGGCTTTGTGTTTTGAGCTAGAGTACGTGTGTGATCTCCATCATACTAAAACTTTCTTTTAATCTTTGTATTTATTTCAAATAAGTTGCAAAAGCATGTCAATCTTCTGGTTCCAAAATCATCTTCACCAATAGAGAAAAATTTGTTACAAAAATTACTTGAAACTGTCGGAAGGTTTTCATACATTCCATCGCTCATATAAAGACTTCAAATTCCATATGCATGAGTGAGAGAATGGCTGTTGTACTTCTTGTCCCATCATCACTACTGAAGACTTTATCGTTACGCTCTTTCCATATATACCAAAAAAATACATGCTTAGTGATGATCGTCCACATATCGTCCAATTCTCCAAAATAAATAATCTATATTGTGAAGGGCGATTGCATAGGAAAACTACTTGGGTTTGTAGGGATCCTTGATAGGATCTATACTTGAATCGCTGGAAGGCATTAAAAAGACATGGTTTATTATTTCCTTCTTTGCACTACATTGAACACACTGTGTGTCAGATTTTATGTAACATCCCGAGTTGTGATAAATGGAAAAGCTTAAGAGAATTGATTTGGCTACATATGTCATCAAACTGCACTTACCTTTTCCGTCACACATCCGTTTAGAACTCTAGGGTTAAGCATGCTTATGTTGGAGTAGTGAAAGGGTGGGTGACCTATCCGGAAGTGATTCGCTATACCGTATGAGTGAGTGAGTTCAAAGCACGGGGAAAGGTCATGTAGTGATTTCAGGGTCAGTAAACATGACTTACAAGCCTTCCAAAATTAACGCACGGTCGTCGGACGGAATGAAGCCCACAGTCTGAGTGAGCAGGCGTGGGTGGCATATTAGCCGTAGGCGGTCGGGGCGTTATAAGTGGTATCAGAGTTGGTTAGCTATCTTGGTTCTGACCCGAGAGGCGTCTTGAGACCTGTTGTGGTGCCCAACAAGGACGTTGGGCTCTGTGAGTGGGGGTGGATTGTAACCTCCCTATTTCAGGTAGAGGATAAAGTGTTTAATAGAATTGTTTTGGTTATCTATGTCATCAAAGTGCAATTACCTTTTCTGTCACACATTCGTTTAAAACTCAAGGGTTAAGTGTGCTTATGCTGGAGTAGTGAAAGGATGGGTGACATATCGGGAAGTGATTCGCGATACCGTGTGAGTGAGACCAAAGCACATGAAAAGGTCATGTGGTGATTGCAGAGTCAGTAAACAATGATTTTGAGCCTTTCGAAATTAATGACCCCCCCGTCACATGGGATAAGGCCCACGGTGCCGAGTGGGCGGGTGTTGGTGGTCCATTAGCCGTGGGCGGTTGAGGGGTTACAAGTGGTATCAGATCTGGTTAGCCATCTCGATTCTGACCCGAGAGGCGGCTTGAGACTTCTCGTGGGGTGCAAAGAGGACTTGCGTTCTTTGAGAGGGGGTGAATTGTAACATCCAGAGTTGTGATATATTGAAAGGATTAAGAGAGTTGATTTGGCTACCTATGTCATCAAAGTGTACTTACCTTTTCCCTAACACATTCGTTTAGAACTCAAGGGTTAAGTGTGCTTATGCTGAAGTAGTGAAATGATGGGTGACCTATAAGGAAGTGATTCGCGATACTGTGTGAGTGAGGCCAAAGCATGGGGAAAGGTCATGTGATGATTGCAGGGTCAGTAAACAATAATTTATAGGCTTTCGAAATTAGTGGACCGCCCGTCAGATGGGATGGGGGCCACGGGCCGAGTGAGCGGGCGTCGGTGACCCCTTAGCCGTGGCCGGTCGGGGCATTACATTTTATTCCTCTTATTTTTAGGTTCTTCTTAACTGGTAAACACTCCGAAATAATTTGTCAAAGAAAATGTTTTAACTTTAGAGGACATCTGATATCTGATTTTCCAAGCAAAAGCCTTCAATGCCATAGTATTTGATCCAAAAACGGGTTCATGTATTGCTCTATTTGGGTATAGATGTTCAATATGGTATACAATTTAACTATATACTTTAAAGATTATGTAAATGCCATCCATCCTTATTTGTAAATTGGTTCTTACTCAATGGATACTCAGTAATCGCCGCATCTGGCGGATCAACCAAAGTTCTAAGACCACCTCCATCCATTAGGACCTCTAATGGGCTCTTAAGATTAAATTAGTTGGTAATAAGGTGATTTGACCATTTAAGAACCTTTGTTAGAGCAAATTAATTTTTCCTCCTCCAATGGGAGAACCTCATAGGGGTTCTTAATTTTTTTTTTAAGTGCAATGATTTAAAATAAAAGCATACCTGAAAATTTTAATAAAAATTTCATAAAAACATATTAAAATACAAATAAAAATCGGAAACGAAAAAAAAACTGATTAGTCGAAATCTTGATTTGCCCCAAATATTTGCCATATATTCTCAACCAAATCAGCTTTCAATTGTTGATGTATTGTTTTATCACGAACTCGATTCCGATCGCTCATCATATTGCCAAGATTTGAAGGCATGTACGTAGAATACGTGAAATCCACTTGTGAACTTTGGTTTTATTTCGGTTGTGCGAAAACAGAAACATCGTACTGAGTGTACCCATCTCGTTCGTCTTCTACGATCATATTATGTAGAATGATACATGCTCTCATTATCTTTCCAATTTTATTTTATCCCACAAAAGAGCTGGATTTTTGACTATGGCAAATCGAGCTTGCAAGATCCCAAAAGCACGCTCGACATCTTTACGTACAACTTCTTGATGTGTAGCGAATAAAGAAGCTTTCGGACCTTGTGGAAGTGGAATAGATTGGACAAAAGTGGCCCATTTTGGATAAATACCATCTGTGAGATAGTAAGCCAAATCGTACTCGTGTCCATTGACAATGTAATTCACTTTTGGAGCTCGACCTTGTAATATATCACAAAAACTGGTGATCGATCAAGAATATTGAGATCGTTTAATGTACCTGGAGGTCCGAAAAGGCATGTCATATCCAGAGATCTTGTGAATCTACAGTCTCTAAAACAATGGTCGGACTTCCTGATCCACGTGTATATTGACCTTTCCATGCGGTCGGACAATTCTTCCACTCCCAATGCATACAATCAATGCTTTCTATCATCCCGGGAAATTCGTGTATCTCTCCAATATCGAGTAGTCGTTGAAGATCTTCTAGCGTGGGTCTTCTTAGATATTCATCTCCAAATAAATTTATGATTCCTTCAACAAAATGTTCCAAGCATAAAAGCGCGGTGGTCTCACCAAGTCGGAGGTATTCGTCGACCGAATCAGCTGGGCAACCATATGCCATCATACGAATTGTTGCCGTTGCCTTTTGTAACGGAGAGTGACCGAACCTTCTAGTAACATTTCTTCTTTGTTGAAAGTATGGTATTTCAGCTGATAGTCGATCAACAATAAGCATGAACAAGGGTTTTTTCATTCGAAAATGGCGTCGAAATAAATGAGAAGGATATGTTGCATCTTCACTAAAATAATCATTCTATAATTGCGTGGGTCCTTGTTCTCGTTGTCTTTCAATGTAGGCTCGTTTCTTTTTGACTTTGGTGCTTGTTGATTCTCACAATGATGAATGAAAAGATTTTCGAATTGTTGATCGAACATTTCATCAAATCTTTCATCCAATTGTGAAGAATGATTTTGATTTTTGCAGAAAATAATCCTTGTTTTGTTTTGCTCGGTTTTGATTTTTGCAGAAAATAATAAAGAGAAGAAACAAAAAAGAAGCATATAATACAAGTTGTTTATGTGTGTTTCAAAAATGATAGACCACACGAGTTTATAAAGATACTGGCATTTGGTTTGGTACAACTAAAAAATACAAACGTTAAACATATAATACAAGTTGTTTGTCCCACCTAAAAAATACAAACGTGAAAAATACAGACCAAACAACTTGTCTTCTTCTGTCACGAGTACATCACAAATCATCTGTCCCACCTACAAAAAAAACAAAGAGAGGAAAGATATTTCAGAACAAACATTAGACATAATAAGAGCACAAACCAGACGAGTTGTACATAACAAGACCAAACATTAAGCTTAAACATTATATATAACAAAACCAAACATACAGACCAAGCATTATACATAACAAGACCAAACATACAGACCAAACATTAAGCTTAAACACTCGATATTAAGCACAAACCAGAAACCAGCATACACACCAAACATTAAGTAGACAACATGTCAGTTATTAATTTGTTTTTCAAGGCAATTTCTAGTTCAGTTTGAGGCTCAGTCTTGGCAATGAGGCTATCAAGCAATTTTTACTTGCTAAGCTTCTCCTTCAACACAAAATCCTTTGCTTAATCTCCCACATGCTCTGAAACTCCACTGCCTCTTCCGAATGTGTTGCCTTGCTTTTAGCTTTGGCCTTTGCTGCTTTCACACCAGCAGGCCGACCCATGGCTTCATCCTCCCCATCGCAACGTGGTAAAGAGGTCGATGACTGTGCAGATTGGTCATCCAATTTTCTTCTTTGGGAGCTTACCTTCTCTTTATTTGAAGAACCTCCACACCATTTTTGATCATGGCGAAGCTCCAATCAGGCATGCTCTAGTGTAAACTTGACCTTGTAGTCATTAAAGAAGATCTCGTGAGCCATCTTCAAAACACCATCCTCATTCATCCCACTGGATTTGGCTTTCGTTGCAGCTTCAAAACACCCAACAAACTTGCATACCCCCTCGTTGATCTTCCCCCACCTCTGTTTACAGTGAGTATGCTCTCTCTTTTGCAAAGCAGAGAGCTTTGGGCTTGATGCAACATAGGAGACAATCCGTTTCCAAAACGCAGTTGCCTTCTGTTCATTCCCCACGCAAGCATCTTTGGAGGTGTTCAACCAAGCGCTTATGAGAACAAGGTCTTCAGTTGGTGACCACTTTCTTCTTTCTTTACGGCAGACACGACGAGATCATCTTCGTTTCCATCTTTAGCCCCTTGTCTACAGAAGACAAAGGAATTCGAGGAAGACAGTTCTAAACTAGGTTCTTGAGTCCAAAAGAGATGGAGGTGTTTGGTTGTTGGGCACTTAATAGGTTTTGAAAGCTACCAAGAAATCCGAAAGGATTCATTGAAAAGAAGAAGGAGATATGAAAGAGAAAGGGAGAGTTGGTTTATTTTAAATGCATTGTTAAGGAGAGATTAGTGTGTTTTTAATGGCAATCAATGTCTTTACCTAATACTATAACAACCAAGAAAACTTAATGTTTTTCAGTTCATCCTAATCAATACCTTAACCTGCAACTACCAAGAAAACTTAATGTTTTTCAGTTCATCCTAATCAATAGCTTAACCCGCAACTACCAATACCAGCATACAATCAAGTCTATTTAATTCATCCTAATAAATATCTACCATCTTCTTAAAAGAGAAATGTTTACCTATAGCTTTGATGAAGTTGAATTTGCGTCTGATATTTGCACATGATATGTGCCCAACCATCTTCTTAAACAGACATCTCCACTGCCTCTTCCACACAACATCACCAATCCTTACACATAACAGAGAAAAAACAATGAGAAAAACAGAGGTTTGAACAGAGTTAAATCGAGTTAAGCATATACTAAGAACATAGCGGTTTCATCAATCTAAGAAGAGATTAAAGCTATACTAAGAACATAACAAATTAAAACTATACTAAGAAGAGATTAAAACTATACTAAGAACTAATCTTTAGAACATATTAAAACGATTCCAATTTCATCAATCTGAAGAACATAAACAAGGATGGAATACAAACAAGATTCTAAAACATAAACCTAAACATCGACCTAAACTAAGAATCCAAATTTCTCTACTAAACGATGAGATCACAACAATATCACATATTGCAATTATGAATAGTTCAGATGAACATGCAAGCCACTTACACTCAGGATGAGAGACAGACGGATCGATTTCGGAAGAGAAGCTTCGGGGAGGAATTGGTTTCCAAATCCATCACGGATCAAGGGAGAAGACCAAGGGAAAGATAAGGCATACCGATCGACAGACCACACGGATCAAGAGAGAGAAGACAGAGTGAGCAGACTACAGAGTCTTCAAGATAGATGACGGAGCGAGAGAGATGATCGAGTGAGAGGGACGACAACAAAGATGGACAGACAGAGACGACGGCGAATATGGACCGACAGAGACGACGGCGAAGATGGACCGACAGAGACGACAGACTGTTGAGAGAGAGATGATCGACTGAGAGAGATGACGGAGACTCCTTCTGAGAACATCACGAGAGGGAGAGACCTCGGAGACTCCGAGAGAGAAGAGTCTATTTGTTGCTTTCGTTGCAAGGAGACGAAGAGAGAGACACAAAATCAGGGCGGTCCAATGAGAGACTGCCACGTAGGCAGTTCTTACCATTTCCAAAAAGCCCAAACTTAACACCGGTTCTTCTATTTTTGGGCTTTTTTATTTATTTATTTTCCCAGTTTTGGGTTTGGAACCCTCTAAGAGCCCCTCAATGGAGGTAATCTAATTACATGTGTATTCCATGTACGTTATATAGTGTTGATGTGTTGAGCTACCGTAACTGTATGACACATGTTGTTCAAATTATTGTTTGATGGTCTCGCGCGGTTAGCTGGGATCCAAGGATCATTCCATACCAAAATAGAAGATCATGTTGCCACCCGTTTGATTAGTCATTTCCTTACAAGAGATATAGCTAATACAATACTGCGCCAGCCATATGATGGTGAGTATGATCTTATTTGGTCTAGGGGATTCGAATTCTTGAAGTATCAGCCTTTAAGACCAAATAATGAATTAGGTTTCTCTATTAGCCTTCATAACTGTTTTGCCAACATTGCTGCATTAAAATGCCTCAAATTCCTGAAACCTATTCCTCCCTCATTTTTCTGCTGACATAATTTATTTCAAAAATCATGTGAATACCTCTTCCATTTCCACTTGAATTACACCAAAATTGGGATTCTCTTAGAATCACTCTCAAACAACACATTTTCATTACCAAATTTTTGACACAAGACATTGCTTAGACTAAGGAAACTTCCAAAAATGAAAAGAAAATGGTAGTCCTTAGCTACCAATGATTTCATATCATCCTTGTATTTCTTAAGAATCCATCCCACAACACATTAGATTACATTTGAAATGACAATAGAATAGCATTGTTTAATATTACTAAACCTTTTTAAAATCAAACAATGGATACTCAATATAGATGTGTTTGGATAACAAGACCAAAATAAAATAATCAACAAAATAAAGATTTCTATTAAAGGTTCTTGCAATCTTACCTAGAAAATATGTTGTTGAGTTTTGACCTGGGAAAGATAACTAGTTGAGAACTCATGAAATTTTTCTTCAATATTTTGAATTTTTTCAACTCCGTTGAAAGGCATGACCACTCTTGTGGGCTCTTAATCATCGCTATCAAATCTTTACCATCCGTTCCAAATACTGAATCATACATTCCATCGCGCATAATAGTGTTTCCATATCTGCATGAGTGATGGGTTTATATTCTTCAGATTTTGGTGCCTAAAAGTTGTATCTCCACTTGTAAATCTTTCTAAGTCCAACCAAACCAGTGTAATGTGAATTCTTACTCCAAGAACCATTTACCAGAAAAATTCATGCAAGTATATGGCTTGTGTTAGTTGAGTGTCTTTGTTGGAATCAAACGTCCTTACATCTCTAGAATTTGTCTCATGACATGTATAGATTTCCCTTCATTTTGTCTAACAATCTTCAATGGATCTCTGCTAATCCCGCTAAACAACATGTCATTCATAGCATTCTAAATAAACAAGATTAACCATGGATAAAGATCTATTTCTTATTCAAAATCTTGTAAATTACTTTTCTTCCAGAATATGTAATCCATATTAATGTAAACACTAGATATTGAAAATTTGAAAGGCATGATGATGTAGACGATAAGGCCCATGTTTGGATGAACAGAGGAATTCAACAGTTGCATGGTTAATGTGTTAGTCCATAGCTCCACATCTATGATAATGATTGTCACATTACGTATGACAATTATTAAGGTTCTTCGTTATGGCAATTGGCCATTTGTGAGCTGCCATATAAAATGGTGAATTTTTTGTGGTGTTTTTATCTTCCAAACAAAGGCTTGAAGCTTAGTTCTAGTTGGCTATATATACATGGTTACAGTTTCTTTATTAAGAATACTCTTACAACAAAATATTCAAATTTGACTATGTAATAATAATTCTTCGTGTAACTCCAACAAAACTCATCTTGATGCATCGATTTACTCACTGCCAAGCTTTGTATCAATGAAATATCCTTCGTCTCCACTAAAGCTGACAACCTTTCATCATTCTATTGCTTTTCTTCACCGCGAATGAAATCACTTACGGCATCATAGCATTGAATGATTGGTGTTAAAGGTCGAGCAGGTCTCACATGAATGGTAAGAATCCATATATCCTCTAAAACTCTAATCTCAAAATCTGAGTGTATTTCTTTTCTAAACCCCAAACATATGATCGATTATCATAAGGACCTGATCGCAAAGTTGAACTCAGCCTGTAACACTTTCCTCGAAGCACTCAAGCTAAAAAAGAGTATGTGTATTGACTTAGTTGCCATTATTCTTTCATCAACAAAATTAGATTAAATTCATGGATCATACATAATTCAAGATCGCCTTTCTCTTTAAGATTGTAACTAAACTTCTATGGTCAAAAAATGATTAGATATAAATATATAATTTTGTATAACATTGTACTAAGACTAAAATATTTTTTCAAACTATCGATATATCAAATATAAGTTTAATCTGATGAAACATAAACATCTTGGCTAACACATCAAACATTTTAAATAAATAAATATTAGTATGATTTAATTCTTATGAAATAAACACTTTGAATGCAATTTAATTATCGGTTCTTTGTTTATTAAAAGTAATATAATAATTTAATGTTACATCATATTTATAATTTAATTTAAAAGTAATTAATTGTTGGAAAAGAAAGCAATTTATGAAAGTTATTCGGCAAGTATTCAGAGGGATATGAATAAAATAAATATGAAACGGAATAAGAAAATGTGAAGAGATTTGCCAAATGTGACTCAAAACTTGATTTTAAATGCAAAGTATACCTAAACATCAATCAAATGCAAAAATAACCCAAAAGTTTTTTGAAATTACAACCAGCCCCTTATGACCAAATAAAAACTAAAATTTATTATTACGAATATAACCCTAATAAGTCTTCTGAGTTTGTGTAAGTCGTTTGGATGACTTCCGTCTCATATAGTTGATTTTAAAAGTAATTTATAAATTTTATAAAAAAAATTTCTGAAAGAAAAATTGAAATCATGTAATTATAAACATTTGTAAATGATATAAATTAAGATATAGTAAAATTGAATTATTTTCAACATAGATGAGTGAATGTAGTGTGTCATGGTATTCTTTGGTTTAGGATTTGGTAACATATGTTGTAGTATTGTTTGTATTCTTAGAGTTAGTTTTTGGAAGCTTAACTTTTAAAAAGAAAAATTAAATTTTGATTTATATGTGTTTAGTTTTGTTTATATTAAATACTTTTAAAATTAATTAAAATTTTATGAAGTGTTGGTTTCTAATTAGTTAGTTATTTTGAGTTGAATGTTTATGTGACTCAAGTCTTCTAACAAATAATGCACTAGAAAATTTCCGTGGAAATCTTCTGGCCGAACAGTAAATTTAGAATCTAAAAATTTTCAAGTAAATCTTTTATTTGAAAGTCTTTTGAATCGAAAATATTTAATTTTTTTTGAAATTTTTGTCCTTTTGTCATTTTATTTTTAGTATCTCCTTTTTGTGAGTTAAAGTTTTTTTATCTATTCTTCGATATGATAAACCATGTGTATAATATTATGCGAAATGTAAATCTATTTACAGAGTGGATCCGACCAAAAGTGTACATGCACAGTGATCGTACAAAAGAAAATGTCACTGATATTTGTGAAAAGCGAAGATAAATAATTGAATGAGTGTGTCCCCAACTCTTTCCTTTTTCGTGTTTTATTTTCCTGACTTTACCTTGAATCCTCTTCCCTCCTCCTCCTCTCTTTTTTTTCTCTTAACAACCGTTTCAGCTTCTGTTCCCAAAGTCGCCAACTTTGTTTCCGATATCGCAGCAAGTAAATGGAAGACACAACATTTACAAAGGTGTTCGTTGGAGGGTTAGCATGGGAAACCCACAAAGTCTCTCTCAGGAACTACTTCGAACAGTTTGGGGACATTGTTGAAGCTGTCGTCATCACTGATAAGTCTAGCGGCAGATCCAAAGGCTACGGCTTTGTAAGTGTTATCTTCTCCTTGAGATTTTTGCCTTTAAGCTCACGGAATCTGTTTCTTTTCTTTTAGGTGACCTTTTGTGATCCAGAAGCAGCTCAGAAGGCATGCATAGATCCAGCTCCTGTCATCGACGGGAGGAGAGCAAATTGCAATCTCGCGGCTTTTGGTGTTCAGAGATCTAAACCTTCTTCTCCAATTCACGGTATCTATAGCTTTCTTTATGTTTTGATTGATCTTTGGAAAACCCTAACAAAAATACCATTAGTATAAATATTTTTAATCATTACTAAGGATCACTATATGTCATGAATCAGCTCTATTACTTGTTTATTAGCAACTACTCTATGTTATGTTAGACAAAATGGACAAAGATAAATGTCTTAATTCATTATGTGAAGGGTATGGTTCATCTTGATCCCTAAATTGATTAAGCCAACTGGTTGATAAGCCATTTTCACGCCCTTTGCTAATAACAGTCTCCTCAAGTCCCTTTGATTACACGAGTTGATTGAACCTAAGGGGGTGTTTATAACCTAAAAAAAAAAACAAATTGCTTTGCATAAATTTTGTTAAATATGTCATGTTTTTGTTTTTGCATAAAGCAAATGTTTGAGAAGGACACCCTGATGGTGTTGTGTGTTTTGGCAGGACACGTAGGAGGCAGAGGCGTGAAGGTCACAAGCCCTTTCAAGACACACTTTGGGACTGCAGCTGCTCTTCCTTCCCCACTTCCATTCTCTCACTATACACTTCCTTACACTAATCCTTTTGGGTACTCCACTCTTACTTCTTTTCCAAACTCATCACTCTATACAGATTGATAATCCTCTGATTGGTCTCATTTAACCTTCTTAGGTTCTCTTCGTACTCAATGGATTACAGTTACCCCACGGTATGTATATTGTGCTTTTTTTCTCCATCTAGTTCCATTAATAAGTATTGAATCTCTCCCTACTCTTCTTGAAATCCCATATAGCTTATTGGGTTTCTATTTATAACAGAGCTACTACAATGTTTATGGAGGGACAACTGCTCAACCTCCAATGTATAGCACCGGGCCAATGACTGGTGTCGCGGCAGCAGCAGCGTACTACCCATATCTTCAGTTTGCTGAAGGAAATGGACCAGTCACTGGCTATGCTCCTCTTCACTACCCCAACCACATGTTTCACTATCCCACTGGGGGAAACTACCCACATCACAATGGGTCACCAGTGTCTCTTGCACCTTCACCGGTCATACCATCAGGTTTGTGTTTTGATCTGTTTTCCTTTTGTTTATAAACTACTTGGAAACCAGAGTTTCTGATGACCTCAGCAGTGTGCTTTGCAGTTCCACAGGCTTGACCGGGAAGGCTCACGGTTCACCTCTGATTCCATCATGCTCCTTTTATTTAAATCGTTAAGGCAAGCTTTGTTTACTAGTTTCATCTGCATGCCTCGAAGTTCCACAAGTCCTGTGGCCTAACCATGGTTGCCCTTTCCCCTTTGCTTCTAACCCTTGAGGCAAGAGCCCATAAATATGGAGTTTGGGCATCTTTGCAAGTTCCAGTTAAGTCTCACATAGGGGTTTTAACTTGGGACCATAGTCATACACATTACTCATATTTTCGCATTGCATCACACGCTTCTGAACGAAAGGTTTCGTACAAGAAGTATAGCTTAAGTAAAGAGTTACCATGTCTTGCATTAGTGCCCCTGAAAGGCAAAGCATTTTTTTTGTAGAAAAACATAAGCAGCTTAGGATTGGCTGATCAACTAGAAAGGAAATAAGGATTTCCCGGGAAGTGAATTGCCACCACCTGGAACTGTTTGAAGTAGGGTGTTCAAAGGTGTGCACACTACTTCATGCAATATCCAATTTTATGTGTAGTCTTAGGATGATTAGATCTAGGACTATGTAGCTAGGACAAGGACAGAAAAGAAAGTCACATAAATTTCCTTTGAGGAGAGAGGAAGTAATGTTGTTTGTGAACTCATGTATATTCTCGGTGGCTTAGCTTTGGAGTTATAGCCACACTTGAAACTAACTTTAGATAAAGATCATTTTTAAGAATTTAGATAGCTCATAATAGTTTCAACCAACCTCCACTGATGGAATGTGGGGTCATTGCATTTGCATTTTTTTTTTTTGCCTCTTGGGAGATATTTCGGTTCCCTTTAGGTTATTCTCTTAACATCAACTAAACCGGTTGACAAACCAACCATGGTTAGGATTCAGGTGAGAGGTACTTATCACCTCCTTATCTCTCTTTTACTCTTTCCTCTGTTTCTTCAAGACTAAAACAAACTCCACAGACTCTTTTTATGTATTTGTTGTTTATCTTGTAAGCGTGTGATTCTGATTCTATGTAAGAAAACAAAACCTTCATTCTCCATCCACGGTGGATGGGAAATGAAATTGTGTGATTGCAATATTTCACTTTTATGACTTGTGACAATGTCTCTTCATCATATGTATCCCTTATTCATCATCTTGATTGTGGGGCATTTACTATTCTGTATGATGTAACCAAATTAGATCTGTGAAGTTGTCTGAATTGCAAATGAGGAATCAGAAACAGCACAGAACAGAGAACACAGCTCTGATATAAGACATAATACTGAATACTGTTGACTGAACAAAGATGTCACAGATTACAGCAACGAGGTGGAGGAGTCACAGAATATTAAGATCATTATCTTTGCCAAGAGACAAGGAAAGGAATCTCTGTTCGGTCCAAACAGGAGACTGAAAGTGAGAGAAGGAGAAAGAATTATAGAAGAGAGAGAGGACAGAACAGGACAATCCAAGCTTCGGTTTCTTACAAGACAACCTTTGACTCTGTTTTTTCGCTCTTTCTTATAGCTTTATCTAAAGCCAATTCAGCATAGCTAAGATCAAACCCATAGCAAGCAAACATAGAGGATCATAAGTCAAGTTTCTCTGGATAGGGAGGTCACTTTGCTTCTATGAATCAAGCTCTAATGCACTAATGTTACAAGTTATAAACTTTACAGTTACATGAAGTACTGAGCAGAAGCTGTAATCTTTAACCAAGTCTACAATTACAACAACCACTTGATGTACCGATGCTGTTTCGTACATCTTCTTGCGTTTCTTTAGAGTTCTCTACATTTTGATCACTCTCATTCGGAACACATTGGCTATCATTTCCGTGGTCTTCTGGCTGTGTTTCAGGTTGACTAGACACTCCTCCATCAGGGGTCCTAACATTCGGAACAGGAGGATCTTCTTCTTGGGATTGATGGGAATGGCTAGGGATAAGAGTGAGACGGCAAAGAGGGCAAGTGGTATGTGATGTGAGCCAAAGATCAATGCAGTCCATGTGAAAAGTATGTCCACATGACGGGATCTGTTGAAGCTTGTCATCTGCTTGATAGTCACCAAGGCACACTGAACATCTGTAGATATGACACATTGTCCAAAATCTGTTTATTTCTTGGTTCTCAGTAACATGGATGAAGTCCAATGATCTACACAACTTGGGATAACAGTTTACGACTATCAGGGAGTATTGAATCTTGAGATCCTCTCTTCCAAATTACATTATAGATATTACACATTGTCCACCAAACCTATACTCACAAGGTGAGTATGAAATCTGGAGATCTCCCTCTTCCAAACAAGACTATACACATTGTCCAGAAACTATACTTAAACTGCTACAACTGTTTTGACCATGGAAACAAACTGACTTCAATTTGATTTGAACCAAACACTTAAGAACCTTTGTCATTATCACTAATCCTTTTTCATTTTTTTCTTCCTGTACTAAGCCTTAGAAAATCTCACTCATGGTCGTGAATCCATGAAAAAAATGAATGATGAGTTTTTTACAGAAAGGGAAAGAAAAATCTGGGAACTCACAGTGAATCCATAACGGAGAAGCTCTCTTTAAAGACGACAATGGGGAGCATCTCTCGCAGCTCTTTGCTCAACCCTAACTCAGCCTGTTCACCACACAAATCATTACAGAACCTAAAACCCATCAAACGAAATTTAAGACAGTCCACAGCAAGATAGATGAGCACCGTAGGGATGGAGTTTCCGATGAGGAAAGTAGTGCGCATTCCTAGGGAAGACAAATCGGCGCTGCGGCGACGGAGATAGAGGATGTAGAAGACGAAGAGGATGATGAATGTGAAGCAGATTGGGACAGTGAAGATGAAAGCTTGGTATAGTTTGAGCTCCGGCGAGTTCCTGGCGGTGGATGAAGTGTGGTTTTGTGGGTTTGAATTGCTAGAAGACATCATTTACACACAGACAAAACAACTCAGATGTCCGAAACTTGCAAAAAGTCGCCTCAGAGATGGTTGAGATTGAAGATCGGAAATGAAAGAATAATAATGTATTTGTGATGTGGCAGGGCAACTGTTTTTCTTCTTCATTTTTATTTTATATTTTCAGAATTAAATTGGATTCTCAATTAGCACTGGTTGATTTACATACAGGAAAAAGTTAGACATACAATAGAGATTAGGCGCATTAATGATTTGATTAAGACAGTATTAGTTAATTTTCCATTAGGTTATGGCCTAAAACAAAGAGATTAGAGTGAGCCAAGTTATCAAGAAAACTAAAAGAGGAAGAATCATAGTTTACATATTCTTTCTCTTTTCTTCCTTTATCTTTTCCATAAAAATACCCCAACTAAATTTCATTAACCTTTTTAATATTTAAACTTTTTCGCTACCCGGTTTCATATCTCAACTAATTATTTTGCTCATTATAGTTTACAAACTTTTTAAAGTCTACTCATTTTAATACCCAAACTTTATTTATTTTAATTAAAAATACTAATAAATTTCAAACAAAAATTTAAAATCTCTAAAATCTAAGAGAAAATATGAAAAAAATTCTAATTTTATTTTAATATTTAGGAAAGAAGGTAAATAAATTATAGATAAAAATTTAAATTTTAAAGAAAATAATTTTGAATGTAAAAAGATAAATTTGTTTTCTATTTCAAAAAACAAACTAATTTCAATATTACATAATAGAAAACTTATTACAAAAAAAATTCGCTACTTTTATTTTTCAAACATACAATAAAATTAGATTTTTTGAGAATTTTTTTTTGTGAATTTTAGAGATTTTTTAAGTTTCTTTTGAAATTTATTAGTATTTTAATTAAAATAAACAAAATTTGGGTGTTAAAATGGATAGACTTTTAAAAGTTTGTATATTATAATGAGCAAAATAATTAACTGGGGTATTAAATCAGATAACAAAAAAGTTTAACTATTAAAAATTTACTGAAATTTAGTTGAAGTATTTTTATAGAATTTTCTCTTTTTTATTCTTTTGGTGTCTAAACCAAAAGAATAAAAATGATAAAATTTAAGTATTTTTATCTCTGTAAATCCAAGACTCTCTTATTGAATATGAAAGAAACACTAGATTATAGTATTGAAGCACAATAATGGCCCACTCTCATCACGAGATCACCATTATCGTCAGTCTCATAGCGACTGAAAACAGAGAACCCACATTATCACTCAATTACAACATACAAAGCATAATCCTCCTCTATATTCCAGCTTCTTATTTATAATCTCCTTCTTCTTTCACAAAGCTGCCTCCAATTACCTAACAACAAACCCTCTACACCAACCAGTGTCTTTACTCTGTGATAATTATTTCTCCTCACAAGCTTCCACATGTCCAAGTCAATAGAATATAGATGATCTCTATCAGTCAAACTTCAGGTCCTTGATCATACTCAGGTTCTTGATAATACTGCTTTGCAACCATATTTGGTAAAAGTAATTGGGTTTTGACATATTTGATAAAGAACATTTTATGCATGTCTGGTTGATACGTACATACAATAGAAAAACAGTTGCAGAAATTTTCAATATTTCTTCATTCTCTAACAAAATATTTTACTTGCCAATTGTGCCCTATAAGTCTTTTTACATGATGCATGATGTTAATTCCCTTAATGAGATGATAAATCAAAAATATGCTAGTTTTTATAAAGCCGAGATATTAAACTATAAAAATAAAGATATTAGGTAAGAAACATTAGTTTTAGGCAAATGTAAAACTTACTTAGACATATGATAAGATGATTTCCAATGATTCTTGGAAAATAACAATAAATTGCTTTCATGAATGAATTATTTTGACACCAATTTTGAAAGAATTGATATTTTATCAAAAGCTTAATATCATGTTTGAAGACATTGTTAAATGATTTTGCTGTCCATAAACATTTAAAAAAAATATTTATAATAAGGGTTTCAGTAATAAAACCCCTCAAATAAAGATGAATTGTAAAATAAACTTTCAACTAAAATTCGACAAAAAAAATTCTCAATTTTAATTAACGTTTGTCCCCTTCCATTTATAGTCCAGTGATAGAATGTGAGATACGTTAACATAATTAAAGTTGAAGATTTATATGTTGAAAACTTAGTTGTGAGATTTTCTTCTGATTTAAAAATAGTTGAAGGATTTTATCACAAAAAATCAGTAAATGTTTTAAAACACTTATATCACTTATGTATTGTTTAAAACTCCTATGACACCAAAATGTTATTCCATTACTCAAAGATGAGATGGTGTAGGAAGCAAGACCGGAATGGATTGATTATAAAGTGATTTACATATAAAGTCACTTTATGACTTTTTATTTCACTGTGTGACACTTGTTGCTAATAAAGTATTTTTTTCTAACCAAGTCATAACTAGAGACTGTTTTTTGGTTAGCTTTCTTTACAGTTGGAAATATTTTATTTTATTTTTATTTTTTAAAAATTTGAAACATAAAAAAGAAAACACTGCTATTGTTCGCCATTCTCGCCGATGAACACCAAAATCAGAGCTCCGGCTTCTTCTTCTTCATTTTGTAGAGCGGTCTCTTAGATTCGATGTTCTCTGCAAGTCGTGCTCACCCTTCCAAGCCATTGTACCTCTTCTCTCACAATGTCTCATGAACTACACTACCATTACGCAACCATCTCCGCCGTGTCTGCTCCTTCTTTCGGTTCATAGCCACATCTAAGCTCAATTAGAAACTTCTCATTTCCCGTCGTGATAGTTTTTCTTCACGATTTCATTGTAGTGGCCGTCGAGAGTCGTCGTCGCTTCAGTATTCACGTCGTCGCTACAGTCTTCACGTCTCCTCTTTCGCCGCGAAATCAACATGAACAACTTCGTTCTTCATGTCGTGCTCCGCAACTCATCTCCTCGTGCTGTGACAGTATCTTGTGGTAGTCGTAATGTTCGGATTCCGTTGTGGTGGCCGCAGACACAGTCGCACAATGAAGCTTAAACAACAATGGCCAAATCTCACATTTTTGCATGTTTGATCCATTAATTTTTAGGTTATTCTCAGTTTGGCCTAAACAATCAAATTTGCAAACACATCCGTTTTAATTTCCCTGAAACTTGTAATAATGTAATTTAAACCCCCTACAATATACATTTGTTACTGTTTCTGACCACTTATTAAACGACTCCAATTCTATTTGACTATTGTTTAAAATATTAATTTCTAAAGATATAAATTGAATAAATTAAAATGAAAAACTTTAAATTTTACTGACAAACATATTTTTAAATTTTGTTATGGTTTTGATATATTTGTATATCTATATGTACACTATGTACATAAATTTATTGACCCTATCAATATGTACAATAATTTACATATACACAAGTTAACTTGTATATCTGATAGATATGTTACATATGTTTGCAGGTTTTAATATTTATTCGGTCAAATATTTTTAATGTGTACAGACAAATTTCAGTGTTCACGTGTACACACAGATTGCACTGTCCACGTGTACAATATTTCACAAACAGTCGCAACTGGTTTATTTATACATTGAAAAAGTTATGATAACTTGTGCAATGCATATTATGTTTCATGTAAATTTATATATACATATGTATGTATGTGTTTCGTATATATTTACATGTAGGTGTGCCAAAAATATTTACTATCCACATATATAATTTTTCACAAAAGATCACACATACATACCAGTCCATTTGTACATTGCACAAGTTATGATATGTTACATATGTTTGCAAGTTTCGATATTTATTCATGCAAATATTATCAATGCGTACAGACAAATTTCAGTGCTCATGTGTACACAGATATTTCACTGTCCACGTGTACAATATTTCACAAACAATCACATGTATATTGGTTTATTTGTACATTAAGTTATGACAACTTGTGCAATGCATATGATGTTTCGTGTAAATTTACATGTAGGTGTGTACAAAATATTCATTATCCACATGTACAATTTTTCACAAAAGATCACACACACATACCAGTCCATTTGTACATTGCACAAGTTTGTACAATTTTTCACAGAAGATCACACACACATACCCGTCCATTTGTACATTACACAAGTTATAATAACTTGTGCAATCCAGATGATGTTTCGTGTATATATATATGTACATATATATATATGTGTGTTTTGTGTATATTTACATGTATATGATCAAGTGTACACAAAATATTTGTGTCCATATGTACAACGACTTATAAGTACACCAGTTAACTTGTACACATGATAAGTTTTGATAGATACATTTTAGGTTTCATTTAGATAAATTTAGAGTATTTTTTAATTAATATAAATCATTTTAGGTTAAATTAGGTGTTATATTGCATTTAATGGTTTTTACCATTTTAATTTAAAGCATTCTAAACATATCTATCAACTCCATCTTGATATGTCATGATTTTAATTGTTATACCATCTAATTTAGTGAAAAAATCTAACTATTTATAAAATAAAACTTTGGCATATATTTGTCCATTTATATTTGATAGGGTGTAGAATATCTATTTGGAAAATAAAACTTTGGCATATCTTAATTTAGTGAAAAAGAATCTAACCTATTTACAATGATCCACGTATATAATGTATATATTTGTACATTTTCATCTGACATGATTTAGAATGCGCAATTCGAAGTTTGGGACAAAATAAAAAAGATATTATGCATAATGGAAAGTTTATGGGCTAAAGTGAAAACTATCTAATATTATGAGGACCACTAGTGCAATTATGAGAGGTTTTGAAATACAAAATCTGAAAGTCTGGGCTGATTCCAAATGATGTTTCTCAATCTGTAAAATTTGGGGCCGATTTGTAAAAAAACAAAAGTTATGAGGACCAATGGTGAAAATAACACAACCATGACTTGATAATGTAAAAATCTACCATTATTGGAGCTTTAGAGCTTCTTGATCCGAAGATGGCTGCGACAACGAGAAGTGACTACTCCGGAGCTTTTGGACAGGCTGTCACAGCTTGAGCTGAGGTCACCTCGGTGATATCTGGATACAGCCGTGACTTGATGATGAACCGCGACGGTAAAGCTTTTGAGGATGAGCCTATCTGGTGGTCCAAATAATTATTGCCGCTAGAGTGAACCCATCATAATTCTCGTTGGAAGAAGGCGAACACTAAATCACCAGATTTTTTGAGATGAGTGACGACGATTCGAACTCACGGTAGTTCTACACGAAGAAGAAGACATAGAAGCTCGAGGAAGATGATGTTGCAACGCATCTTGAGACCGGAAAAATTATTTTTTCAGATTCAATTTTTGTTAGAAATAAAATAAAAAAAACAAGAGAAAAAATAGAATTAGGAAATTGTTTAGTTAGTCAACCTTGTGGTTGGACTTGAACTAAAAAATATTAGGATTCAAGTATTCTTTAAAGAAAGTTCTCTAGTAGAAAGAACTGTCCTAAAGTGAAATTAAGAAGTCAAAAAGTGCCTTATATTGCAAATCTCTCTTGATTATATGGTTGATGCCTTTCTTTTCGAAGGCATCATGGCTCCACGATTAAATGACACATGTCTCATTCCAAAAAAAGACAAGTCTACTGAAATGACGTAATTTGATAAGTCATATCTACTCTTCGGTAAGAGAGTCCCAAAAAATGCGAAGAACGATCAAAAATGCCTTAGGAATTCAAAATGAAGGTAACAATTAATTCAGTATTGAGACTCTCTGTTAGGAAAGTTTTTGTAATGAATTAATAGCTATGAATGGGGAGCTAAAGGGCTAACCTTGGAGCTGAAAGAGATAGAGGTAATACAACGAAATTCCACAGTTTCATGATTACCTACATCCTTAGAAGCTAAAATGTTATTGTTGATTCTTTATCTAGGACTGCTAGAACTTTTCATAAAGAACTTGGTGGTTCTATTTCGATCTTGTTTCCTAGACCACCTCATGTTTGAGTAATAGAATGATATTTTAATATCAAATAAAACAAATATTTCAATATCACAAAGAAATGAAAATCAAAGTTATAATCAAAGCAAAACCAAATCATTAACTAAAACATTTAATACGGTAAACAATCTCTACCATATTTCTTTTTCTTCTTCTTCTCATTCTCAATTTCTAGAACTTATTTTACAGGAAAAGTTATACATGTCACACGTTTCGTTTTCTTTCTTCTAGTCCATCGTGTCTTCGTCATTTTCACTTCCTCCTAAGAACGAGAAACAACCGATTACACACACTATATAAACGAATCAAGAAAGACATGATGCTACAACGAATCGACTTAAAATTTCAAGACTTTACGGGTTACAATTCTTCAAAAACCAAAACCGAGTGAATGAAGAACCTGATCTCTAGACGATTGTGGCTTTCTCAGATGTTTCTCCTTAGTTGCGCTACAGAGATCTCTTTGGGAGATGAAGATGGAAAACTAGTTGAGAACTAAAAGAGTAAAAATCAATTTTATGAGGAGAGTTGGGGCAAGTGATTAGAAATTGCGTTTGATTTTAGGGTTCAATATTTAATCCGCGTAGATCCAATGGGTCTGTAGGTGAGTGAGTTTTACCTTGGTTTGATTTTTAAATATCATAACTTATGATGGTTTTTAAGTATTTTTCTTGTATTTCGATTTAAAAATAACTGTAAATGAAAATACAATTAGAACGAGGATATGCTAACTTTAAAAATTAGATCGGATGACACTACATAAATTTCTCGATTAGAACGACCAAAATATTTCATTAAAGATGTAAATATACCCTTATACTCATAAGGCTAACTAATCTAGTATGGGGATTTAGAGTTAAAAGATGAAGTTTTGAGAGTGATATTTAAAACTTTAAAAAATAAAAAATAAAAATTTAAAAATACATTTGTTTAAAATACTTTCAAAAAATAATTTTCAAATTTCAAAAAGTTTTTTTTTTAAATTATACTTTTTTTTACTTTTATTTATTTAACGGAATTAGAGGTCACTCGTTTCATCGACAAAGAGATCATGTAATCATCTCGGATGACCAGAAGCTACATATGATTGAGAAAAACCACAGTTAATAACACTTTGAGCAATGATTAAAGCATTTATGTTAATTTTCTGTTGATTAACAATACTTCCCATTCTCCAGTACCCCCATCGCTCTACGGAGATCATCACTTGAGCACCAAAAGCTGGCCACGCTAAGGGCCTATTAACGGCTCCAAAAAGCTTTTCAAGCTCCCCTCCAAAACTCACCTTTTCTCACTTTCTGGCTCCTCATACTTTCAGCCTCCCATAGAGAAATAGCAATCTTTGCTTCTTCCTTGGACCAAAAATTTCCAAAAGTACAACGACTATGACAGACCACTAATATTCCAAGATACAGAAAAGTCTAATCTAGATTTCAACCATAATTACCTATAAAAGAGACTCCAAAACCCTAGAAAAGAGGTTTAACTATTATTCACTTTAGAAATAAAGGCAGAAAAGTAGAACTAGGATTTATACATCAATATGTTGTACTCCTGCCCTTAATATGAATAAAATATTATCTTTGATCTCTTCTATTAGCTTTACTTCATGTTTCCACGATATCACGAAGAACCTACTTTATTTTATCCTAACATTTTTGACACTACAAGAGGGTGATAACAAATATTATATAATGATGACCGGAAATGAGCATTAGTAATCCTTGGCCACCATAGCCGATAATGTGGATAATTTGAACATATCACCTAGTACAAGCCTTAGTATGCAGTCAAATGTATGAACTCATGCATAAAGCTCAAGAGTCAATTTGCATGTAGGAAACATTGTATGAATTGTTCATATTCCTGCGTAAATGCTCGAGAGATAATCATAACGTAGTAAGCATAAAGTACAAATGCAGAATAGTATATCCAAATAAATGAGTTAGGTATCCAAGAAGATGCAGAGTACTATATCCAAATAAATGAGTTAGGGATCCAAGAAGAAACCCTTTCCATACCAACAAGACAATCCCCAAGAGGTATAAGATGGTGTTATATTAATGAAGTTTAGAAGAAACAAGATCAATTATAGGTCAAGAATGGTTTTTCAGTAAGGGAGACGTAGATGTCCATGTCATGGGAGGCTATAAACATCTGATGAAACCTATCACTGCTACATGCATAATTTGAGGTGTTGATATGGGTAATGGAGTGCAAAAAGAAGCTTTAGATCTCAGAGGTGATGTATGTAACAAATTCCTTTTAATTGGTGAAAATAGTGTCCTCACCAAAGGAATGGTTTTCTTTTACTCCATGGAAGAATCAGAACGATTTAAAGATTTCTTCCCAGTTTTACAATTTAACATATACCAATGAAGCGGAAATATAAAATTGTAAACAAGGTTGCATGTAATGTGATGTAGCGAAACTAAAATAGATAAAACTAGATCTTTTGATTCTAAGAATATCCGGAAACTAAAGTTTGAAAATACTCTTCTTTGTGCTTAATAAAAACTCTTGGTTAGAAAATACTTTTTTCTCGTGCTATGAAAGTTCGTTTAGCTATGAAAGCTCGAAGTTTTTTCTAATACCAAAATCTCCCTACAATTCTAGGCATAAGAAATCAATTTATATGAAAACAAATAATCTTAAAACTATTAAAATCCTTAAACTAACTCTAACTAATTAAGACAAATACCTAAATAAATAACAAAACTAGATAACTATGATATTTGAAATATATCCAAATATCTCTGTGCATTATAGTGTTTGAAGTCTATCTTTAGATGTGGTGTATGTTAATTCAATACTACCGGTTTAGATATATCTAAATTGGATTCTCTTTTCGATTAGTTAATGGAAGAAGATCTTGAGTTTTTGGTGGCTATAAGGAATTAAGTAAATATTTTTAGAAGTTTCAAATTTAGGGATTTATTTCTCTGTAAAATATCTCTTAAATATTTTGGACTATACTAGTGTTCCAATTTTGGGACCATAAACCATATACTAATGTTTCACTTGAGTTAACTTATTGAATCAAGAATTTGAGAGAATTCAAGATTTGAGTAAATCTGAGAAAATTCGAGATTTGAGAAAATCCTAAAAAAATTGTTACAAACTGTATGGTGGTTTTAAAAAAAATTCAGAGTTTTTGAAAAACATTTTTTAATTTTAAATATTGTTTTGAAATGATGTATTTGTTCTTTTTATTATTATAATTTGATATTATTATCCTTTTATAGAATATATAAAACATATAAGTTTTTAAAATTTTGTTTTAAAATAATGTTTATTTTTATTTCATTTTAAACTGTTTTTTTTTTCTTTTTAAAAATGTGAAGGAATATTTTAACTTTTTTTTTTTAAATTTCAAATACCATCATAAGAGGTGGTATTTCAATTTGTTATTTTTTTCCCCTACAAAATGTCATCCAAGTTCCACCAAATCTCATTTGATGGATTTAGTTGAGAAATCCGTATTTTTCAATAAACTGGAATTTGGGAGAACCTGTTGACTAATCCAATAAGTATATATTTTATATACAATTTATAAATGATAGATATAATAAGGGGAAAATTTGAGAAAAAAAAAACTAAAATTCTCTCAAATCCTTGAAATAAATAACACGGAGCAAAATATCTGGTTCAGGTACAGGTGTCAAAATAATATTTAATGGGCCTTTATCGAGTTCAAAATTGAAGCGGGTGGATCCGATAGTTTGAAATCTCGCCGCCCCTAGAATTTTCCCCGCAAGTGAGAAGCGCTCGCTTAAAAAGCTCTTCAGATTCGTGCGAATATCTGATTCAAAATCTTTTGAAAAAGTTTTCGTTTGTTCCTCAAGCGAAGTAGATTTATCGGTTTGAATTGTGATCGGAAAGTGAAGAAGAGATGGAGGAGTATCTGCAGTATATGAAGACTCTCCGGTCTCAAATGACTGGTACAAATCTTCCTCTTCCCTTATGATTTTCCTGATCCTAGCTGAAATTCGATGTAGAGATCGAGGACTTGATTTTGTTTATTATGAATTCGATTGAGGATAGATGTGGAGGATCACGCGGCGAAGGTCTCCGTCGAGGAACAGATGCAGATTACCACAATCGATACCTTGCAGAAAGATCTAGATCATGGTTCGTCTCTCTCTCTCTCTCAACGCTTTCGGATTCAGAAAGTTTCTATTTGACTTGTATGTGTTCGCACAGTCGTTTTAGGTGCACAGTGATGCGAATTGAAAGCAATTTCGTTTGGAATTTCTCAGATTTTGAGTGTTTGCTGCACGAAATGTAGCTTAGTGATGATGTCTTCGCTCAGATTAGGTTCTTGGTTTGATGATGCAGCAATTTACTCGTCATTTCAATGTTGGTTTGGCTGAGTTGTGATCAACTATTGAGTATTAGAGTAACAGTGCTTTTTTCATATTTGGATCTGCGCTTTGTACTCAGCTTCATACACTCTCTTTTTGATGAGATGTTACATGATTTTTTTGTCATGTTTATATCAGCATTGTCTGAGGCAAAGAGACTCAAAGAAGAGACGGATCAGAAGACAAGGACTAAAGGCGAATTATGCTCACAGATACTAGGAAAGCAGAGAAAGATTTCGTCAATGGAATCTGATTCAGCAAATCTTGCACAGGTCCTTGACCTCTTATGTTAGCCATGAATATGAAACTAGTAGAATAGGTAGAATCATGTATAGGTCTAATTATGCTTTGGAAGTTATCACACTGTTGTTCGCTTTGTGTGCTGCTTCCACTGGGTGAACTGTTTATCTTGTGTTGTAGAGTCTGGAGCTTATCCTACAAGAACGAGACAGTTTATCTGCAAAGTTTGTATTGAAACGGTAACTCAAAAAGACCTTACCGCTAGAACTGGATTGTGGTTCTGGAATCACCTCACGACTGTCAATTCTGTTGTTTCTGATTGCAGTTCAAACTATATAAAGACTGCAGAAGAAGCTAAAACCAAACTAGATGAGCAAAAGGTTTTTTTTTTTTTATAAAAAGATTGCATCCTCTAGGTGTGATATCATTCCCTATTGTGTTTACCAACACATTTTACCTTTCTGTCGTCTTTATTCTTGCCAGGGCTGGTTTGTTTCCCGTATGAGCAATGAAACTGGTAAACAAGTACAGGTTCGTTCTCCTATATGAATCCTTGCATGCTTATCCATTACAGTAGACTTTCGATATTTGCATAGTAACTGAGGTTAGGATGTCCTATCCGTTTTTGTGTTGGTCCTTGACACATTAGAAAGAAGAATCAAGGGAAAACCTGATGGAATTGTCAGATTCTGCTAGAGCAAAGCTTGATCAAGCAAAACAGATGAGATCCAAACTTATCCAGGAAAATTCCAAGGTTATTTACTTTAGATCAACTTGTGTTACTGTTAGTGGGTTTTGGTGTTGGTTCTGGCACTTTGTGCTTTTTAATATATGATTCTCGAGAGAAACTTAGTTAATTTCCTATTCCGGTAATGATACACGATTTATATCTTTGAGCACCTTTCTAAATTACTAAGTTCCATTTCAGATCAAGCTATCAATTGAGAATGTGAAGAACAAGATTAATGATTTCAAGGTAAATACTCTCTGGGATCTTTTCTACCTTTTTGATTTTGCATGAGTGCATTAGTTAATATTCAATTATGTATGATTATTTTTTTCTGCACCTGATACTGTACTATTTCTTCAACTCGTGAACAATGCAGCCAGAGTTACTGTCATTGGATATTAAGATTCTAGAAGAGGAGTACACAGCACTCTTGTCAGATGAATCTGGAGAGGCAGAGTATCTACATTCGCTGCAGAGTCAGGCTGAGAAACTGAAGGTGACATTGATTTATAGAGGCTTGATTTTGATTGTCAACTATGTGACGATCATGACCACCTCCACTTGCTGCAGGGAATATCTTACATTGCTAAATGCGGTTGTGGAGAGGAATACAGCGTTGGTCTATATTAGGCTAAAGTCATGCATGCATTATCACCTTTCAGGTATATGAATATGTGAACGCATCGACGACCAAAACGAAGCTTTCTTCATGTGCTAGTTCTTTGGATCTGTGCTTTTACCAGACAGGGTTACTTGTTTAGTTTGTAGAGACAACTTTATTACTGTCTCCTTGAAGTATACTATAATGTAGGCAATGTCTGCAGCAAGCAATATGAACCATATTTGTCTTGTCATCACATTCTTGATAAAAGAACTTTATCAAGAGAAGAAGAAAAATGAAATAGAGCTGATTTCTTTTGTTTCCTCGGCAGAGAGTATTATAAGTCCAGGCAATTATCATCTGATAAAGCGTATAGAATGTATATATTTAGAATGGATGGTGAGAGTTAGTAAAACTTGTTCTTCAGCTAGCAAATTCTAACGTAAATGTAACACCATAAATACAAACTTCATCTAAAACTGTGCTTGCTTCCGGGTAAAATTCATTGATTAATTTCTTTTAGTTCAGATCACAAAGGTTACAGATGTAGAGAATGAAATGACGCAATACCATGTACGTACTCTTACAAGTGCTCTTACAAACGGTACAGTGAGTGCAATTACTGGTAGACAAGCCAATGTCTGTAAACTCAACAAACGCAAACTTCCACAGAAGTTCCTCGTAAATCGGCAAGCTGCACCTCATCTGTCACACATAAAATATTGGTAAGAGTTATTGGTGGCATTCAATCCCAATTACACCGAGTTCAGCTTTGCCAAATAAATAATAAAAAATAACCAACTTATTCAAAACTCTTCCCCGTTTTAATTTTTCAAGAAACTTAAGCAGATTACATAGGAGAAGAACATTTCAAGATTGTTCCTATGTTTAAAAGCTACGCATGTGAAACTATTGGTCATTCCAAAAGCCTTCTCAACTCAAAATTGCAAGCAATGAAATGAGGTAGTTGCAATACCTGAAAGTAAGCAGCTTTAGTGTTGATAGTTTCAGTATTCAATATCATCCATATCGCCCATGTACTCAGCGACTTGTTCAAGTCTAACATCAAGCATCTTGTGGTTGTCTAAATCACGAACCACACCAGTTTCTCTATCCAAATCTTTCTCAACCAGATTCCCATAGACACCCTTATGTTTTCCCAATAGAACCAAAACTGGTCCTCCTCGCCTAGGCAATGCCGTCTCCAGCAACTCCTGATCAACCCCTTGAACCAACTCTTGCGTCTCATCCATTGTAATATCACACGTCGTTGGTCCAACAACATCAACGACTTTCCCTTTCTTAAGATACAACCTTCCACCTTTCAAGTCCTTACTTACTATTCTCACCTTTATATGACTCCTGAGCCATGAAGGCTTCTTCACTCGCCTCTCACCTCCATCATGCTTCTCACTGACTCTAACTTCATTTCTACTCACTCTCTCTGCACCTCTGCTTCGTTTACTCGCCTGCTTATCTTTCTCCTTATCTTTCAACTTCTTTAAACACTTTTCTTCTTCCTGTGAACCCAAATCTGCTACCTCACTCACACCAACTCTCACTTCATCTCCATTTCCAGAGAGCTTCACAACAAAAAAATCATTACCCATCTTCTCCACAATCTTACCCTTTAATCCCATATCTCTACCAGCAACGATCCTCACTTCTTTCCCCACAAAAAACAGATCCACACCATTAACATCAAGTTTCACACTTTCTTTCACATTAGCCTTCTTCGTATCCACAACCTTAGACCTATCAAGATCGAAACCTAACCCTTCCTTGGCAGTCCACCTTTTGTACTCCTTAACCTGAACATCTTCTTTAGCGTTCTTACCTATCCCCTTCCCAGGCTTCCACCCATATCCAGCCATCAACGCAGCTCCAAAACCCTCCACAGGAACGCTCTCGAAGTCCTCCAATGTCGGATCATCAGCAAGCGACTCCAGATCTTTCCTCAAACTTTGCATCATAAGCTGCTCTATCGGAGCTACCTTCCCATCTTCATCACTCGCAGCTTCGTCCTTGGCTTTCTGACGCAGCTTCAAACCGTAGGTGATGTTATCCTGGGAATCGGTTAACGGAACCTCGGGTTCGAATTCGAGGCCGGAACTGGTGTTGCCGGATTGGAGAGGGAGATCGAGATTCTTCATCTTCTTGTGAGGTCTCCATGTGTTCTCGATCGGAGGAATGACGTGTTTGGGAGTGGAATCAGCTAGGGTTTTCGAAGGATCGAATTCCGTGACGAACTCCTTGCTGTCGCCGCCGTCGACGGCGTTGTTGTTGCCGTGGGAGGTAGATGTGAGTTTGGGCTTTGATTTGGAAGGGAGAGAGAAAGAGAGCTTCATTTTGATTCGGTCCTCTCTTCTCGAACACAACCGGAATGTCACAAAGACGGTGAGAATAGCAAAGGTCGGAGATGGTGCCCGTAGATACATTAACATATAATGCAGATGGGCCTTTTAAATAAATGTTCAGTGAGCCAATGGGCTGAACATAACGAAATCCATTGTTAATGGAACAAAAAATTAGAATAATTCCTTCTTTTTTTTGTTGGCCAGAACTTCATTTAAAATGAAAAGCCCATATACATTCATACTGGTATAAATGACGTTTACCAAGCCCATTATACACAATAATACAAAGTCCAATCCAACATTCGTTCACCAAAGATATAATTAGGCATGTGCATTTCGGCTATCAGTTCGGTTTGAGTATTTTAGATATCGGGTAGTTCGGGTAGGGGCTAAAGGATCCATTTACCAATTTGCTTATTTTTGCTTCGATTTGGTTCAAGTAGTTTCGGATTCGGTTCGGTTCGAATAGTAAAATTAAGAACCAGAAAATACCCAAAAAATTTCGGTTCTCATTTGGTTACAGTTTCAGGTTAGGGTAGTTCGGGTAGGGGCTAGAGGATCTATTTACTAATTGGCTTATTTTTAGGTTTGATTCGGTTTGGGTAATTCGGGATCGGTTCGGTTCGGATAGTACAACTAAGAACCAGAAAATATCCGGAAAATTTTGGTTCTCATTTAGTTACGGTTCCGGTTTGGTTAGTTCGGGTTAAATATCAGATATTTTGGGTAAAATATTGAATAATTAATATAATTTGGATAAAAATCTCTAATATTTCAGATTATATTTGAAATCTAGGATAAAAATATTTGGATATTTTTGGATAGTTCCGGTACTCTATAATAATTTATTTTTTTCAACTATTTTAGATAATTTTAATAGACTTTTGATTATAAATATATAATTTAGTTATATTATATGTATATATAATTAATATTTTATATATTTGGGTACCCATTCAATTCTCAGTTCAGTTATTTGGATATAAAAATATTGAATAATTCAAGTATTTGAGGGGTTTAGTCCGATTTCAGGTTCGGAAATTTACGTTTGGTTCTAGTTTAGTTCTTCGATTCTGTCTTTTTTTTTGCCAAAGTCTAGGTATAAGATCGAAACGCCATAGTGACCTCATTCCACAGAAAACACAGAAGCCTGCTAACTAAGGGTTTGACATTTTGCTGACATAATTAGCAATTGTGAAATGGAGGAACTGGCGAACAAATGTGATAATTTTACTTGGAGTGGTATGAGATGGCGTCAGTGGATACAATGTTTTTTGGACCAATCTTTTGGGAATAAAGCCTGGGTCGAAACTTTTGCAAGCTCCAATCAAAACATTTTGGCGAAGAGAGGTTTTAACCATAGACCAGTTTTTGTTAAACATATGTTTGTGCAAAAACAATTTAAAGGCCAATTTCGCTTTGATAGAAGACTTTTGAATCACCCAAATTGCAAAAAAGATCGCTTTAGCTTGGATTGAAGGGAGGTTTGACCAAAGGAAAAGTGTATCTCAAAAGTTAGGCAGGTGTAGGAGGTCAATAAGTCATTGGAAAAGAGAGAAAGTTGTTCAGTACCAAAGACAAAATCAATTTGTTGGAGAATAGATTGGAATGGCTACAATCAATATCATACCTTGTTAGCATAGGATTCAAGTAAAAAAGAGAGAGCTCATTTATGCTTATAAGGAGGAAGAATGCTTTTGGAGACAGAGAAACAGAGAAAAGTGGCGGAAGAGGGGAGATCACAACTCCTAATTCTTTCATGCTTCAGTCAAGACAAACAGGTCAAGAAACCACTTGCTGAAGCTGAAAGATAAGTGGGGAATTGACTAGTGGTCTGATGCAGCAAAGAAAGAGGTGTCCATAGAGTATTTCTTCGAACTCTTTAAATCTTCTAATCCCTCATCGTTTGAGCCAGTTTTTTGGAGAGCCTAAAGTATCTGATCAAATGAATCTTTCTCTTACTCAACCAGTCTCCAAAGAAGAGGGTAGGGCAAAAATTTTCTCAATTAAATTGGACAGCGCGCCGGAATCTGATGGCATGACGGGTTTGTTCTTTCAAAAGTTTTAGGATGTTATAGGGGATTAAGTGACTAAAGATATACAAGCGGTTTTTTCTTCTTTTGTTATATCTGGGAATGGAATTTTACGCACATATGTCTGTTACCAAAAATTCTGAATCCAAAGAATATTACATATCTCTGACCTATCAGCTTGTGTTCAGTACTCTATTAAGTTGTCTCAAAGATCCTGGTAATGCGTCTTCAGCCTTTCTTGATGTCCATTGTTTTTATCAACCAATCAGCTTTTGTTAGTGAAAGGCTGATATTACACAACATTATCATTCCTCATGAGGCTGTCCATGCTTTGAAAGTCCACCTTGTCATTGCAAACGAGTTCATGGCTATGAAAACGGATAAGTCAAAAGCATATGATAGGGTGAAATGAAGCTATCTAAGGAGTCTCTTGTTGGCGATGGGTTTTGGTAAACAATGGGTGGAGTGGATCAAGATGCGTGTTATGTGTGTAATTTTCTCGTTGCTAATAAATGACCATCCCTTTGGTTTAATATCACCGCAATGGGGGATAAGGCAGGATCGCCCACTCTCGTCATTCTTGTTTTTCTTATGTACTTAGGGTCTTTCCCATTTGTTGACATGGCAGAGCAGTCTGGTCACATTCAAGGTTTGAGCTTTGCGAAAGATGGCCCTGCGATCCATCATTTGTTATTTGCTGACGATAGTCTCTTCATGTGTAAAGCGGGGGGACATCAAGCTACGGTGCGTAACAAAATTCTGCAGTATTATGGTAAGGCCACTGGTCAGACTATCAATTTGCAGAAATCCTCCATATCGTTTGGTGATGGTGTTATGGATGAAGAGAGACTAATGATTCAACAGATTATGGGCATAACTAATTCAGGTAGAGCTAGAAGATACTTATGATTACCAAAGTGTTTCTCAGTTTCCATAGTTGAATTGTTCTCATATCACAAGGATGATACGTACCCAAGGAAGAGTGGATGGGTGGCATATGAAGAAACTATCGCAGTCAAGAAAAAAATTATGCTCAAATCAATCATCAAAAATCTACTAGTGTTTGCTATGTCGTGTTTTCGACTCCCGAAAACAATGCTTACGAGCATCAGCTGTATCATGGCTAATTACTGATGGAGCTCAGACTCTCACCACAGGAAAATACATTGGGTATCCTGGGACAGATTATGTCTCCCAAAACATCTTGGTGGCACTGGGTTTACAGATTTTGAATGTTTTAACCAGGCTATGTTGACGAAGCAAACTTGGAAGATTTTGAAATCCCCCCACAATCTACTATCCTAAGTCCTGAAATCGAGATATTTCCCTCAAGAAAATCTCCTCTCAGCCCCAATGGGAGAAAGGCCTTCCTACGCGTGGATGAGCTTATTACATGGGAGGGATTTGTTACTAAAAGGGCTTAAACATCGGGTTGGGAATGGTTTCAAGACTAGAGTGTGGATAGACAGATGGCTAGATGATCCGGTGGAAGGTCTGGGGGCTCTGTGAGTGAAGAATATCACTTTTGATGTGAATCTGATGGCCAGTGATCTCATCGATGTTCCATCGCAAAAATGGAATTTTCAAGCGCTGAATGAGATCTTCTTCCCTAGGAATGTGAGCATCATAAGTGTCAGTCATCCAGTTGTTGATCAAGATGAATTTGGGTTTGGAGGTACAATTGTAGTGAAAATTTCTTGGTCAAATCTGCAGATTGGTTGGCATCGTAGACTAAGGTATTTGTCTGCCGTGAGGAAACAGAGGCCCAACCGTCTCTATGTACCCTTAAAAAGTAAGTATGGGAAGTGATTACTGCCCCCAAAATAAATGTTTTCCTATGGAAATGCTTGAATGATGCTCTGCCTATGGCGGATTTAATCAGTGGAAGAGGGCTAAAGTTTGATGAGGGATGTCAGCTATGTGGTTTAGAAGGAGAATCAATCAATCATACTCTATTTCAATGTTGTGTTGCGAGACAAGTCTGGGAATTATCATGGATTCCCAATCCACAAAAATGGTTTCAGCTCAGCCATAATTTATGAAAACGTTAACTGCTTGCTCAATATGGCAAAGAATCGCAGGATTCAAGAGGATGTTAGGAGATCATTGCCATAGATTTTGTGGAGCATTTTGAAAAATCGCAATGAGCTTATATTTGAAGGAAGAACTTTCACGGATCTAGAGATTGATAATAAAGCCTCAAGGGATGCTGATGAATGGTCCATGGCCAAGAGAGTTGAAGAAGTTATGGAGCATATGGAATGGTTGAATCCGAAAGGAGCGAAGGTGAAGTTGAAACAGCCTCATTAGAACTAGTTCATGTGTAACATAACAGTGGTTTGGTCAAAAGAGACAATGCTAACAGGTGGTGCTTGGATGTTGCGAAATGATAATGGTTTGGTGGTTTGTCATAGTCGTTGTACTTTTGGACATATTCGGTCCAAAGAACAAGCAAAGATCGCTATTTCTCTATGGGAGGCTGAAAGTATGAGAAGTTAGTAAGTGAGCAAAGGTGATTTTTGGAGGGGAGTTTGAAAAACTTTTTGGAGCTGTTAATAGGCTCTTAGCGTGGCCAGCTTTTGGTGCTCAAGTGATGATCTTCGTAGAGCAATGGAGGGTATTGGAGAATGGGAAGTATTAGTAATCAACAAGGAAATTAACAGAGTGTTTTTAATCATTGCTCAAAGTGTTATTAACTAGGGAATCTTTGAGAGTGCCCAAACTTGGATCGCCGGCGGGCATTCAAAAAGTACATGGTTAATAGTTTCCTCTCCTGTTCCGCATCTGGCGCAATACATGTCACCCTCCATTCCTCTTGCTTTAAGAATTTTCTTTACGGGTAGACATCCTGATACCAATTGCCACAAAAAATGCTTTATCTTTGGGGGACATCTAATCTTCCAACAAAACGCTTTCAACGGAGTTATCGTGGGCCCTAAAGTTACCGGTTCATTTACCTTATCTGGGTAAACTCTCTCCAATTGATACCCTGATTTAACCGTATATTTTCCATTATTAGTGAAGTGCCATCCATCCCTATCTGGCATCAGATTTCTTCTTAATGGAATGCTCTCGACCAATTGTGCGTCTAGAGGCTCCATAATTTCCCTTATGATCTGTGAATTCCAAGTCCTAGAATCTTGAGTAATGAGAGAATCCACTGTGAGGTCCGGAAATAAAGTTGAGAAGTTACTGTTTGCTGGTCTCGGGCGAGTGGATGGGAGCCATGGATCATTCCATACGGATATAAATGAGCTTGTTCCACCCTTTTGATTAGTCATTTGCTAACCAGAGATCTAGCTGATACAATACTCCGCCATCCGTAGGATAGGGAATAAGATCTGATCGGATCCAGGGGCAATGCATTCCTGAAATACCGACCTTTGAAAACTCGAGAGAATAATGTGTGTTGGCTTATCAATCAACCTCCAGAATTGCTTCCCGAGCATAGCTGTGTTAAAATTTGTCAGATCTTTAAAACCCAGGCCACTTTCGTCCTTGGTTTTACATACTTTGTCCCAAGACTTCCAGTGCATACCTCTCGTGGAGCTGCTGGAGCTCCACCAAAATCAAGCAACCACACTCGTCAGATTCTTCGTTGTGGTTTTCGGTAGCCGATAGCAGCCCATCACATGGTTGGGAAATGCTGTGACCACAGATTTTATGATTACTTCCTTTCCCCCTTTTGATAAAAGTTTGAGAGTCCATCCGTTTACCCTGTTATTTAGACGATCCTGGATAAAGCCAAAGACCTGTGTTTTTGGGCCTCCCAAACTCTCCGGTATACGCATATATGATACCATCCCTCCAATATTTTGGATCCCTAGAATATCTCGCAGCACTTGTCTCCTTGGTTCTTCAATCTTATGTCCAAATTGGATTGACGACTTCTGAAAGTTTATCAACTGACCTGAAACTTCCTCATATTCCTTTAAAATCCGAAGAAAGTTGTGACACTCTTCATTATTTGCATTGCAAAAGAACAGACTATCGTCTGCAAAAAGAAGATGCGAGATCGATGGACACGCCCTTGCGACCTTTATGCCCGTCAATTGTTTCTTTGTTTCTGCCTTTTTTTATATTCCCAATTAAAGCCTCTGTGCACATGATAAATAAATAAGGTGATAGTGGGTCTCCTTGGCGTAATCCTAGTCTAGGGATAATATATCCTTTCAGACTTCCATTTATCAAAACCTGATATTAAACCGAGTATATACATTCCATCATAAGCTTTATCCAGTGAGGATCGAAACCCATTTTGTGAAGCAAGGCTTGGATAAAAGACCATTCAATCATGTCGTATGCCTTACTCATGTCTGTTTTGACAGCCATGAATCTGTTTTGACATGCCTTAGTTTCCCGAAGTCCATGGAACATCTCTTGGGCGACAAGTATATTATCAAATATTAGTCTCCCCGCCACGAAGGCTGATTGTGTTTCCGAGATGAGTGTCGAGAGGCATATTTTTAACCTCTGACATAGTACTTTAGAAATGATTTTATATCCCACATTACAAAGACTAATGGGTCTTAGTTCCGTCATCCTGGTGGGCCTCTCCGTTTTTGGTATCAAGCATATGTTCGTCATGTTCAATGTTGGGTCCAATGTTCCAATTTCCAGGAACTTGTTTACCAGCTTTACCAGATTCTTCTTTATAATATGCCATGAGTGCTGAAAGAAAAGAGCTATCATTCCATCCGGTCCAGAAGCCTTTTCCGGATGCATCATAAACAGAGCCTCCCGGATCTCGTTCTCCCGGATCATAAACTGCTATTAATCAATAAGAATTGCACAACTGACGTGTGACCAAATATTAAAGGCCATGCCACGTATTAATAGATTTTCATTAACTTATTTACTTTACTTATACCTAAATAGTACTTTACTCAAAAAATATTATATAATATATTCCCAACTTCATAACCATTATATTTAGGGAAGTTGACTTGAATGACTCAAATTAATTAAGAAAATACTAGTTGCTGCGAATGAGGAAAGTCGATTTGAAGATTTTGTGACAATTATACGTGAGGATTACGGAATTGATTTTGCACAAAACGACTTGGAACTGAGGCACCTTTTGCCGAGGCGAAATCAACGGAACCAAAGTATCGACACACCACCTGTGAAAATAGGAAACGATAGGCAGTTCCATGCATTCTTGGGTCTTTGCAAAGTTGAGATCATTCGCCTATGTGTAGAGTTCAAAGAGAAGAAAACTGCTTCGGAAGGAGCTTGCGAAGATCAGAAACAACCCATACAAAGAGATGAGCCATTGTGTGAAGAAGAAGAAGAAGATACAGACGAAGAGGGGGATCGATTCGATTACTGTGATGATTCTGATGGAACAACATCTGATGATGAAAACTTTACTACATGCGGGATTCCACCAGACCATGTAGAAGAAGTACATGGATCTTCTACAAATATGATTTATTGAAGAGTCCCAAAGACACAAGAAAGAGAGTCTCCAATTAGTATATTTGATTTGCGGTCATTCAAATTTGTCGTGGGGCAGATTTTTGAATCAAAAGATGCATTGGAAACACGTTTGAAGATATGTTCAGTTGTCCAACATTTCGATTTTGATGTGGATAAATCTACAACAAAGCTGTATCGTGTAAAATGTTGGATAGAAGGTTGTACGTGGAAGCTTCGAGCTTCACCAGTAGATAAATCTTCAAAGTTTACAATCCGAGTATATGTATATGAACATACTTGCTCCGTAACAGAACGTTCATCTCGTTCTCGACAAGCTACTCTGGAGATTCTTGGAGTCTTATACATAGACTATGTTGGTGGGGTTGATCCATCTATATTACCTAGTCATGTTGCTACTGCTATGAACATGAGCTTCGGAACCAAGGTCGATTACATTTTTGCATCAATATATTCTCTTGTCTAACCCTTACTTCCTTTAAATGGGTTATTGTTTTTGTATATTGTAGATGGATTACTGGAAAGCTCGTCGTACACTTATAGCTGCTAAAGATCTCGTAATGGGTTCTTCAGAGAGTGTATATCAGGAATTACCTACTTACTTGCACATGATTAGAATGTCAAATCCAAGGACTTTTACTCGACTAGAAGTTGATACAAACAACCGATTCAAGTACTTATTCCTTGCATTCAGCGCTAGCATTGCTGGTTTTCCATTTATGAGGAAGGTTGTGGTGGTTGATGGAACGTTTTTGCAAGGGAAATACAAAGGAACACTTATGATTGCAACATCACAAGATGGTAATTTTCAAATCTTTCCAATTGCTTTTGCTGTGGTTGACACAGAGAATGATGAATCATGGACATGGTTTTTCCGCCAACTCAGCTGTGTAATACCCGATGATGAAGGATTGGCATTAATCTCTGACAGGCACAAGTCAATAGAGAAAGCTATTGCAGTGGTCTATCCATTAGCAAGCAAGGGAGTTTGCACGTACCACTTATATAAAAACATTTTGCTACGGTATAGAGGGCGTGATTTGTTTGGACTGGTCAAAAAAGCCGCATACTCTTTTAGAGTAACTGAATTTCAAGCAACCTTTGAGACAATCAAAATGTTAAATCCAGCTTTGCATGCATACTTAGAACGTGCTGGTGTATGTAAGTGGGCACGAGCCCATTTTAAAGGTGATAGATATAACCTCCTTACAAGTAACATAGCTGAATCCATAAACAGAGCTTTGTCAGGTGCTAGAAGCTTGCCAATTGTTCACCTTCTAGAATCAATCCGATTAATGATGACACGCTGGTTTGCGACAAGAAAACATGACGCTGAGTTGATGAAAACATCTCTTACTCGTGGTGTAGAGAAGGTGTTGGAGATAATATACTTTGAATCAAGTTATCTGTATTGTTAGATTGTGAGCTAATATACTAAGCTTTAACATTTGCAGGGACGGATACCAATTGCTAATCAACTAAATGTTCAAGCAATAGACATTCATCAGTCACAAGTGACAGGGGTCTCATCTTTACATGTTGTAAATCTGACCGAGAAGACATGTTCTTGCCGTAGATTTGATTTGGAGAAGCTACCATGTGCTCATGCAATAGCTGCTGCAGAAGCTAGAAAGATATCACGTATATCACTTTGTCACCATTACTATCGGAAGCAATACCTTTACAACGCATATTTCACTGCTGTTATGCCCAAAGATGATAATGCTCTAGTTCCGGAAGAAGTTGCAAATAAAATCTGTTTACCACCTAATATCCGCCAACAACCAGGAAGACCAAAAAAATCAAGACATAAATCTATTTTGGAAAAAGTTGCAGACAAGAAGCGGCCAAGAAAGGAACACACATGTAGAATTTGTACCCAAGTGGGACACAATTCTACAACATGTCCTCTTAAGTGATGAGTATTTGATTCATTTTGGTTGGTGCTACATTTGTTGGTATACTCTTTGGTGTTTAATTTAGTTTTTTTTTCATAGAAGAACATCACCGATAATCCAGTACTTTAAAACCTGCGTAATATACATGATAACCTGCGTAATATACATGATAACCTGCGTAATATACATCCATCATTCTTAAACCAAATAACTAGAAAGTTATACAACTGTCTAAAACCGAAAACCAGCAAATTATACATCAGTCAAAACCAAAAGAACATCAACTTATACATCCGTCTAAAACCAAAAAACCAGCAACTTATACATCCGTCTAAAACCAAAACCAGCTACTTCTACATCCGTCTAAAACCAAAAACCAAAAACAGCAATTTATTCGGCTGTCTCAATTACGTCTTCATAAATATCAGCCGCCAACTTCAAACGCAGTGGTGTTACAATCTGATCACTCAGGCCATCGAAGTTACATCCAAGAGCTAGACACTCAATATACTTTAAAGAGTACACACCGCAGTCTCCTGGGTTGTCATTTTTGGGGATCTTCTTGTGCCTACGGAGAGTGAACTATTTTTCACTTTTCTTTCTCATTGTAGGAGGCAGCATCTTGTTAAGCACTACCGGTATCATTCTCATGAAAGGCCGACACGCCTCTATCATCTGCTTATCACTCATCACAGTGGGAATACTATCATACACATGTATTACCTCCTTAATCAGATCAATGTGTAGAGCAACCCAGTGGTCTCCGTTAACATGGTGGCAGAGGAAAAGATTGTCGACATCTACAATCCACTTCTTACCGGTGACAAAATCAGCCGGGTGTTCTCCATTAAAAGCCTTGATGTAAATATCCGACAACTCATTTTTGTTTTTGTTCCAGTTCTTGTAATCGTTCACCCATGAGTTTACAAACCAACGAGACAGAAATGCAATTCGAGAAGAGGAATAGGAAGACTGGGTTTGCATGGAGCGTCTGTGAAACATAAGCATTGCTGCTGCAATGTGCTACGACATGAAAAAATTCACGATCAGCAGTATGTTAATAATCTTGCCATGAAAAATGGGAAATATTCTTACGGAGTCATGCAACCAGCCATAGTCATTTGTTGGCTATTTATCTCTTGGTATCATCAACTTCAAAAAAAATGCAGCGCTTCCATCTCCATAACCGGACTCCTCTATTTCCCTGGAAAGAATAAAATGAAATTATAAGACTATCTCGATATAAGAAGCTATGATGAAAGAATGGAAACTTACAAGTCAGCCTTGATGAAGTCCAAAACTTTTTGCAGTTTCTCAGCTTCCACCTTAGCTAATGGGTCATAAGCTTCCTTCGAGACATTTTCACCAGTTATGATACGCTTCACTGTTGAGTTCCCCACATATGGCCAAACTTGAGACTTTGTCAACTGAGTTTTGCGTTTGCGTGTAGGATACAAGAAAGTTGAAGCAAGTCCTTCCAACACCTCCCTACAGTTTACACTCTTCTCCCACAACAGATGATTTTCCCAACCTTCTGCCGAAATGGATTCATCATTTTCTGGGATCTCAAACGCCTTCTCTAGCTTCACGTTTTTAGTGGCATTTGAGATTTCTTCTCTTTCTTTTTCACTTCCTTGTTCTTAAGATCATCTTCCACCGTCTTCTTAGCTTTTTTTTCCTTCTTCACAACACATTGTGTTGGCATTCCATCTTGTGAACTGATCTTCTTCTGAAGCATCCATGACTGAGAAATAGATAATTAGAATTAGTAATAACAAAACAAAAAATCGCACAAAGAATAAAGGAAATATACCAAGTCGTTGCTACTACCACCATCATCCTCATACACCTTAGAGTTGGCAACAACAGGAGAAATGTTCACATCAGGAGAAATGTTCACATCAGCCTTGTTCTTAAGAAAATTTATTTCTTCCTCCAATCTTGCAACTTTCTTCAGTAATTCAGACTCGTGTACACCCATTTTAGCCTCCACCTTAGCGTCTATGGTAGCTTCTAA